>SMDT01000183.1:0-201256 GCA_005392925.1 Aquilaria sinensis | reverse complement strand
ACATAGGTGCACACAAGGGTGTGCCCGAGAGCCACCTTGTGCCCCTCCTTGGTGCACCCTAGTGCCCTTGGGCTGTTAGCCAATTTTTCTTCAAGTTTTGAATCCTCAATTTCAAAACCTACCTTTGAACATAATCTTAACAATTTTTGGCTGATAAGGATGAAATTTTCCTTCAAGTCCTCTTATGTGCACATAGGGCACCCTATTGTGTACCTAATCTTATATGCCTTTTGTCTTCACATCTATAACTTGTATCACTTATGTACACAACTTATGCTCATTTTATGTGCATTTTAATCATATCCCATGGCATATACAACTCACAAGCATGACATTTCCAAAGCACTATGACCAAACTTTCTGATGACTGAGGTTAGGACATTTTGAGAAACTCCTAGGCCTTAGGCCTTCAACCATCACATGCCATCCCCTGAGTAGCTTAAGGATTTATGGATCAATCGATGATAAGTGCCTTTGGCATTTTGGGTCCCAATGCTTCCCCTTCTTTTGGGTGCGTCATTTGGCCTTTATGATGTAACTGTTACTTCTGTCAGAGCAGCATTGTGTCAATTCACCTGAACGCATCAGTTGCATCTCTTCATTTTGTGTCTATGACATCAGTTCATGGGTCAGTACCTTTACATCCTTTCACAGCATTAATCATTACCTCGATCCAGGTTTCAAGGCATATGTGGCATTCATGGATTGGCTAAGTTTGTAACATGTGCCTGTTGTGGGAAGAATGCCATTTTTGAAATTTTACATTTTCTATTCAATTTCATGCTTGGCTCATACTTATTTTGGGGCAATATATACCCCCTCCATTTAGTGGGAAACATACTTACCCACTTGATAGCCGAAGGACTATCGCCTCTCTCACCCCGTGCCTCCTGCCGAAAACAAGGTAACCGGAAAGCTTAATGTCACCCGAAGGAGGCAATATCACTGACCTCGGAAGTAGCAAAGTCAAGACGTGTCGAACTCGGGACTTCGGCTAATACCTCAGGAACTCCAAAAACGTTACCAGCTCCCTCGGGGGACCAAGTGGATCGCCGTCGGAGGCGAAGGTCTAGCTATTCCAAAACAGGAGAATAGTTGGCCCGAAGGTGGAATCACCGAGCTAGGGGGCTTCCCGAACTAGTGGTACACCGGCTAAAGAAGGACGTCCGTACCAAGGGATGACCTTACCCAGGGGACCTCCGGAGTACGGCAGGAGCATTTAAGGAGCCTCTGACATGTCATCCGCAGGCGCTATACGCCGCCTGGAATGGCGGTCTGACACGTCCACGCCGTCCAGGTCTTGTCACGACCTGTCTCGGACCAAGGCTCGAGGAGCCTGCAAACAGCCACTTGTCCCCTACGCCCGAAGGTACAGGAAAGATCTGACCGAACATGTGTCATGATCTGAACGGACTGAACACTCCTATAAATACCAGGAAACAAACCCTGGCAAGGGGGACTCTCGAGGACCAAACCCCCTTTTTCCTTGAGAAAACACGAATAGGCAAGGCCACTAAAACCTTTAGTGCTCCCCCTTTACCTTCTCAAGACACTGACTTGGGCGTCGGAGGCTCCTCCCCGGAAAAACACTCCGGGGACCTCCTAACCCTCTCTTCTGAGCTTTTCAGGCACGCTCCTCTGGGAAATCTGGGCTCCAGGCGTTCTCCCTCTCAGGAAGTCCCTCCAGAAGTCACAATGTCACTTAACGAGGATGCCTCGGGGCATCATTTGGCGCCGTCTGTGGGAAAGCACTCTGAGGTCGCCGTTGTTGAAACTCAGCGTTCAAAGGACAAGGGACTCCCGAAGTCCCCGTCCGCGCCTGAAGCTCAACCGGCCACTAAGCAAACCCTTCCAGGGACTTCCACGCCGGAGGAAGAGCGTCCTCTGGTCATAACCATGAGTTTCCTGCGCAACTTTCAACGTTCTGTTGTGGCTGAAATGACACAGCAGATAGACCGAAGGTGGCCGCAACAGACTCAGGCCCAAAGGCCTCCCTCGCCAGCACGCCCTCGAGAGAGAAGCCCCAAACCAACCCACCGTAGTTCGGGAAGCGGAGATCCGCGTGAGGAGTCTTCAACGGAAAATATGCCCCTCGGGGCACGACTTACAGAACGAGCCAAGTCCAGGCGACCCGAAGTCCCACACCGAAGGAGCTCGTCGCCTGAGGCGAGGTCCCTGTCCCCCCAACGCCGAACTCGCTCCCCGAAGAGACGCCGACAATCTCCCTTCCCAGAGGAAGAACCTAGTGCCACGATCCTTATGGAGAGGATACTAGCAAGACTAGACAGGGTAGAAAAACAGGTAGCTCGCAAGCCCGTCTGGGCCAGGCTGTCTGAAACCTTTTGTGGGGATGAGTCCCCGTTCACTCAAGCCATAGTTGAGGCTGCCATGCCTGGCGACTTCAGAGTACCTCGGCTCGAAACTTATGATGGCCGTACTGATCCACAGGCCCATCTGACTAAGTACAGACGCAGCATGATGATGCACGGTGCCGACGACGCTACCTTGTGCAAATGTTTCGAGGTCACCCTCACAGGACCAGCAACTGCGTGGTATAATTCATTAGCTCCAGAAACCATCACAGAATTCCAGGAGTTATCCACGGCCTTCACGCAGCAATTTATTGGAAGTCGGCCAACGGCGAAGATGCCTGTCCAAATGTTCGACATAGCGCAAAGAAATGGAGAAACCATCCGCGACTATATCGAGAGGTTCAACAGAGAAGCCTTAAGCGTCCCAGACTTTCGGCTTGAAATACGCATTCTAGCCATGACGCGGGGCCTTCGGAGAGACTCACAGCTATTTTACGAGTTCTCCAAAGACCCCCCGGACACGCTTGGCGAATTTTACCGAAGGGCCGAACAGCACATGACAGCCGAAGAACTGAGAATGGGTGGACCGAAGTCTGATCACACCCGGGCCAAAGGGTCTAACCAGCAAACCTGGTACCCAACCGAACATGCAGGCCGACCTCGGAGGATGAGGGGAAGGAAACTCCCAATTTTCACACCTCTGAACACCACAAGGACCAACATCCTCATGACAATGGAAAAGCAGGGGACTCAGATTCAGCGGCCAAGAGCCATGACCACTGATAATAAAAAGAACATGAAGAAGTTCTGCCAGTTTCACCGCGACCACGGCCACAACACCGAAGACTACTTTCAATTGAAGAAGTATATAGAGTCGCTAATAAAACTGGGCCAACTTCGGCGTTATCTGCGGATGCCCTCCCCGAAAGGGAAAAAGGAGGAGCTCCCCGAAAGGGAAAAAGGAGGAGGAAGGAAAGGCAGAAGATGAGGATTACGACTCCGACAGGAGGAGGAACCGAAGCCTGAAAAGGCGCCCTCCACCTTCGGTAGGAATAATACAGACAATCACGACGGGGCTCCTGTCCTCGGAAGGAAAGAGGAAGGTCAGAGAAATAGCAGTCATGGAATATCAGAGTCCGACAAAGAAACTGGCCCGCAAGGATGGCTCCACCGTCATCTTTCCCCACGACGATCCGCTGTTGATCATGGCAAGGATAGGAAACTGGGATGTCAAGAGAGTGTTGCTCGACGATGGATCGAACGCCGACGTCCTGTTTTCACATTTACTGCCGAACTTGGGCATAACTAGCAGTGACCTCAAGCCCGTCACCTCGCCTAGTTTCGGGGTAGGACCATTTGAACTGCCCGTCCTCCGATGGATCAATCTCCCCTTAATAATGAAAGGAACTTCGGTAGATGGGACTGCTGAATTATTCACCTCCATAATGGCAAGATTCATTGTCATGAATGTCCCTTCATCGTACAACGCCATCCTTGGAAGGCAGACACAGGGAAATCTGCACGTTCGCCCTGATGTGAAGTACTTAACGGTCACTTTCGCCACCAAGAATGGAGACGCGGAAATCTTCATCGATCAGAGTGAGGTAAGGAAGGTGTTCGTCAAGGACCGAAAAGCTCCAGCAAGCAACTTCGCACAAACGATGGAGGCAAAGGCGCCAAAGAAGGGCGAGGCAAAAGATCCCGCGATGGCGGAAATAGAAGAAGTGGAACTTGTCCCAGGCCAAAATACCCGAATAGGGAAAAACTTGGCCGAAGGTGATAAGAAAAAACTTGTATCTTTTCTGCTGACAAATAAAGATCTATTTGCCTATTCGCCGAAAGATATGCCGGGGGTAAACCCTGGCATAATACAGCATAGCCTTAAAGTAAGTCCGGAGGTAAAACCTGTCCGGCAAAAGAAACGGAGCATCTCGGTCCACAAAAGTAACTTTGTCAAAACCGAAGTGCAGCGCTTGTTAGACGCTGGTGTCGTCAGGGAGGTCAAATACCCCGAATGGTTAAGCAACGTGGTTATTGCCACAAAAGAAGGAAGCAGTAAGCTCCGGATGTGCATCGACTTCAGAAACTTGAACGATGCTTGCCCAAAAGACTCATACCCCCTCCCACCAATAGACCAATTGGTAGACTCAACTGCCGAATACGGGCTCCTAAGTTTCTTAGACGCCTTCAGTGGGTATCATCAAATAAGGATGGACCCCGAAGATGAGGAGAAAACCGCGTTCATTACCGAGGGAGGAACATACTGTTACGTCAGAATGCCCTTCGGGCTCAAAAACGCAGGAGCCACCTACCAGAGGCTGATGAGCAAGGTCTTTAACGATCAGATAGGGAGAAACATGGAAGTATATGTCGACGATATGATAGTCAAAAGCAAGCTACCTGACGACCACGTCACAGATCTAAAGGAAACTTTCCACCAGCTCAGAGCCTTCGGGATCCGTCTCAATCCCGAAAAGTGCATCTTCGGAGTGACCTCAGGAAAATTCCTTGGGTATATGGTATCAGAAAGAGGCATTGATGCTAACCCAGAAAAAATTAAGGCTCTGCTCGAGTTCCAAACTCCGGCCACAATAAAGGATGTGCAGAGACTCACCGGAAGGATAACGTCTCTTAGCAGGTTTATTTCCAGGTATGGAGACCAGTGTCGACCATTCTTCAAAGTCCTCACTAAGGCAACAAAAGAGGAGAACAACCTCGGAAATAATGATCATCCTTGGAATGAAGATTGCCAAAAGGCCTGGGAAGAACTCAAAATCTACTTAGCCAGCCTGCCCACCCTGCGGCAACCTCGCGAGGGAGAGCCCCTCGTGTTATACCTCGCCGTCACAGAAAAAGCTGTGAGCTCGGTCCTCGTGAAAGAAGAGGGGTCGAAGCAATGGCCGGTCTATTATGTAAGCAAATCCCTGCATGGCGCCGAAATCAGGTATCCTTTGTTGCAAAAAGCTATATATGCCTTGGTGCTGGCAGGGAGAAGGCTACGGCCATACTTTCAGGCTCACCCTATCATCGTCCGAAGTAGTCTGCCACTACGGGATATCATGAGGAAGGTTGATCATTCCGGAAGGCTCTCCAAGTGGTGTATAGAGCTTGGCGAACACGACATCACTTATGAACCTCGGAAAGCCATAAAAGCTCAAGCACTGGCAGACTTCATCGCCGAAGTACCCACCACCGAGGATAGCCACCCGGATCCTGGCGAAGGTGAGCCCGAATGGACTTTGTATGTTGATGGAGCCTCGGGGTCCGAACACCAGGGAGCTGGCGTAATCATCAGGGGCCCTGAAGGCCTAGAAGTGATGAAGGCTATCAAGTTCGGCTTTAACGTCACCAACAATATGGCGGAGTATGAAGCCCTCATAGCAGGATTGCGCCTGGCCAGAAAGATTGGCATAAGAAACTTGAAAGCCCACAGCGATTCCCAGCTGGTAGTACGACAAACGGCAGGAGACTACGGGGCAAAGGACCCAACCTTGGCAAAATACCATGAATTGGTGGCAAAACTCATCCGGGAGTTCGACACCGTACGAATCGAAAACGTGCCTCGACGAGATAATACCGAGGCAGATTGCTTGGCAAAATCAAAAGCATGCACCGAGGTGCTAAACCACCCGAGCATCACAGTGCTGAGCATAGCAACTTCGGGAAAAGGCTGGAAAGACCCGATAAAAAGATATCTCGTAGACAATACGCTCCCCGAAGACCCCAGCGAAGCTGCCAAAGTGCGAAGACGCTCCGGCCGATTCTTCCTAATTGGCGAAGAATTATATCGGCAGGGATATGCAAATCCACTACAGAGGTGTGTTGACGAAGAGGATACTGAAATGATCCTCGAAGAAGTACACGCAGGCGCTTGTGGTTCACACATCGGAACCGACGCCCTTGCAGCAGTAATACTTCGCCAAGGATACTTTTGGCCTACCCTGAGAAGGGACGTTAGGCAGTTCGTCCGGAAATGCAGTAATTGCCAAAGATACGTGAATATCCAGAGGACACCCTCGGAATTGGTAACTTCGGCTGACTATCCTTGGCCCTTCGCAGTCTGGGGCATAGACCTCATTGGGCCACTCCCAACAGCCCCTGGAGGCGTAAAATTCTGCGTGGTAGCAGTAGACTATTTCTCCAAATGGGTCGAGGCAGAACCATTGGCGACCATCTCGGCAAAAGAGGTGCAGAAGTTCGTATGGAAAAACATTGTATGCAGATTCGGCATACCAAGGGTTCTAGTAGCTGATAATGGGTCCCAGTTCATAGACAAAGGATTCCAGGAATTTATCAGTGACCTCGGAACAAAAATGCACTTCGCCCCAGTAGCTCACCCCCAAAGCAATGGGCAGGTAGAAGTATCTAACAGGACCATAAAAGATGGTCTGAAAAAGAGACTGGGGGAAGCAAAAGGGAAATGGCCAGGAGAGCTCCAAAGTGTGTTATGGTGTTACCGAACAACACCCCGAAGGGCCACAGGGGAGACACCCTTTTCACTCGTCTTCGGTACAGAGGCCATCATCCCAGTCGAAGTCGTGCGACCGTCAGTACGGGTACAAGTATTCGATGAAAATGGGAATGACCTCGGCCTAAGAACCAAGCTTGACCTCGTCGGCGAACACAGGGAAATAGCTGAGCTGAGAAGAAAAGCTTTTCAGCAAAGAACGGTCGTGGCTATAAACTTGCGCGCCAGACCAAAGGGAATAAAGAAAGGAGGCCTCGTTCTCTGAAAGGCTGAATTCGGACCCCGAAGGCCATCCCACGGGGTATTTTGCACAAATTGGGAAGGTCCTTATCTAGTTCGTGCCGAAGTACGAAAGGGGGTTTACAAACTCGGCGATGTCGAAGGCGTAGAATTAAAAAATACTTGGCATTCGGATGCCTTGAAGAAATTCTATTCTTAGGATCTCGCGGGAAAGTTGTATTGTACAAATTAGAAAAATATTCTAAGTACAAAAGTTTCTTAGTAAAATTCTTAAGTATAAATTATACAAGCCAGAATTCTGCGAAGGCAATCGCCGTAATAAAGCATAGATTTGATTTTCCAAAGTCTCTTGAGTGAATATGTTCGGGACAACAGGAAATGAAAAATCTCACAAAAAAAGACTTAGCCAAAAAAGAATCTTTATTAAGGACGGATCTGCTTACAGAGAAGAAAGATTGCCAAAAGAAAAAGTACAAAAAAAGAAGGAAAAGAAGGCAAAGGGCCCTAAAACAAACTAAGGGATCTCGGCGTCCCGAGAGCCGCCAGCTCTTGCGTCCTTCTCCACTACCTTTGGCGCCGGGAGCGAAAGGGGCAAGTTCAAGTGTTCAATCTTTGACCAAGCCCACCGAGGTCCCTCGGGAATGTTTAAGGCCTTCAAGAAAAAAAGGTCCAGATCTGGAAACTTCTGCAGGACCTGGTGCCGAACAAGGCAGAAGCCGTCCTAAAAGCCGACTTTGGTCATCTGGTCGGACTTATCCTTCTCGACACCAAAGGCGTCAAGGTCCTTCTTCAGATCCGCGACCTCCTTCTTCAATGCCTTCATCTTCTTCTTCTCCGGCTCCTTCTTCAAAGCATCGACCTCGGCTTGAAGCACGGCCTTCTCAGCAAGCGCCTTCGCCAGGAGAACCTCAGACTCTAACTTCTCCTTTTGATAGGCTTCATTCGCTGAAATCAGCTCCGCCACCTGGGAGCCGAGGTCAGAAATCTTCTGGGAGGATTCCTTCACAAGTTCTTCTTTTTCCTTTAGGAACCCCTCCCGAATGGTGGCGATCTCCTTCTCTGCAGCTTGAGCCAGCTGCGTGTTCTGGGCAGCTAATTCCGAGTACGTGGCCTTAGTTTTTTTCTATAACCTCTAAGGCCGAGGCTCGGAACGCTGTCTGCCTCGCCACCCAAACTCTGAGGAAACCAGCGTACCCCAGCAGCTACAAAAAAAAAAAAAGAGGCAAAGTCAGTAAGGCAAAAGAGAAAAAGAGAGAGCCAAACACTTGGAAAAAATCCAAAGGAAAAAAGAAAGAAAGGCGCAAAACATACCTGGGCAGCGTGCTCGGAAAGTTTCGCGGCCAGGGAATCATCGCCCGGGTGAGCCTCCGCAATAGCCCTGAAGGAGGCTTCAGTAAGCATCCCCTTCGAGATCTCTTTAGCCATTTGCTGGCAGTCTCCGGAGTACAAATTCATGTCCTCCGTAAACGACCAGAAAGGCTCCTTCGGGATCTTCCCCTTCGGGATACGGGCATCCCGAAGGGCTCGCTTCCGGGCGTGCTCGGCTGCCCAACCCGGAGTAAGTAACTCCCCTGCACGGCAAAACAAGAAGCTGGTCAAGGCAAGTAAATTTCAAAGTTCAAAAAAGTAAAGGCATCACAGTTTGTCTGAGAAAGCAAACCTGGAGGCACCTCGGTGACATCGTCGTCCGAGCCCTGAGTCCCCTCGGCAGAAATTTCCTTGCCTTTGCTCCTACGGCGCTCCTCGGCAGAAGGGGCTTCTACCAAAGCATCCAGAAGAGTCACCGAACGAGTGGGACTCTGAGCAGTGAGGTCGGCAGCGACCTCGGCCGGCGGGACAGTAGCAGCCTCGGGCTCTTCGCCCGCCTCCTCGGAAATCTCTGGAAGAGGAGGAGGCGCATCCTTCTTCACCCGTTTGGCCACAGATGGCCCAGCCCCAGACGATTTCTGCCTTTGGGAGATGGCCTTCTTAGTCTGTTCGCCCTTCTCAGCTTGACCGAGAAAAAGGGACTTGTAATAGCCAGCAGTGTCGTCGCCCATCTCTGAAAAAGAAAGAAGACATCAGTGTGAGTCCAAGGTGAAATTATAACAGAGGGATTCAGAGATAACTTACGCTCGTAAAAATTTTTGTAAGTAGTTTCCTCCCTGATATGATCAAAAAAGGCACAACCAAGGATGGGAGCTGCTGGAACATGCAAGGAATCATATGGAGATGATGGCCAAGCTTGGATGTTGACAGATTGGCGATATTCTAGTAGAAAATTCATATCTTGACCTAAACAGATCAGAATTGAGTGATTCTTGATTCATTAGAAATATAAAATCGGGAGCTACAAATCATATGAAGATCATGAAACCCAGTTTGCACGTTAAGGAGGTCCAATTTAGCTTCAAAGTCGCGATTTACGAGTTATCGCTGGTTCAGAAGCAGTTGCAGTATTTTGGGCATATCTTTGGGTTTAGGTGTCCGTTTTGTGTGGTTCAGGTTTCATTTCAAAGCTAAGAAATAGATCTACAACTTTCATGCTTTGAATTGTGAGAAATCATGGCTGCATCAAGTTCGAATTTCAGCTTGAAGTTGAAGACACAAGCAGGAACCACCTGAAAAGACTATTTTGGGGTTTTTATGGCCAATCTTGTGTTGTAACGTATTTTATTTTAGTTTCCTATTTATTTACATTATTTAGGATGTTATTTAGGCCATGGAAGTGATTTAGGTCACTTAGGATAAATGGAATTCGCTGCACACCTTAAACATGTGTTAAAAGTGTGTTAGAGTCCTAGTTTGACTAGGTTTTCTTGAGTCCTTTGTAACTAGGTTTCCTAGGTGACTTGGGCTGCGAATTTTTCCCAGATTTTTACCCTAGTTTAGGCCTATATAAAGGCACATATTCTGGATGTAAACACACAGATTAATGACGAAATAATATTGCTCTTTGGAGAGGTTTTCTCTTTGGTTCTTTGTGGACTGCCTTGGTGCACAAGTGTGCTTGTGTTCTTGGAGTTCTATACTTCTCGTTTCTAATCACAGGTTGATTAGGGGTGGGGGTTTCAAACCTAGTCTTTTTGATGTCTTGTGGAGCTTGAATCACATCTTGGGCGCGTTTCATGGTCTTTATACCATCGGGGTTCGCATCAGTTGGTATCAGAGCCACAAGTTCCATTGAAGGACATATCTTTGTGTTCTTGTTTCTCTTCGGTTTTCTTTCAATTTTGTTCAGTAAATTCGTGTTTTAATTCTCTGTTTTAATCCTTTTTCTTCTTGTTTTAGGTCTGTGTCCTTTGTTTCCAGCCTTGTTTCCAATCAAACAACCAAAAACAACAAAAAGAAGTCAATCCGTGTCACCTTGTTTTCTCGGTTTCAAATTGTTTGTTCCTGATTATTTCTTATCTTTCTGTTTCGTGTCCAGCCATATTAATCTCTCTTGTTTTCATTGTTTCCAGCATCCTAGAGTCAAGAAAACAACAAAAAAAGAAGGATCCAACTTTAGAAAGTTTCGGTATCAAAAAGTTGTTCGAAATTGTGCAAGTTTTCAATAGTTTCTTGTCTTGGCCGAATAGAAAACTGACTTTTTGTCTTTGGCAGCAAGGAATTTCAAGGAGAACATTTGTTTAGCATCAAAACAGCAAGCAAAAAAGGGAAAAAAAAGGAAAAAAAAAGGAAGAAAAAGAAAAAGAAAGGAAAAGGAAAGAGCTTGCAAAAAGGAAGTTTTTCACTAAGTGTTGAAAGTTTTTGTGCCCAAAACCTATCCCATTGTTTTTCCAGCCAAAAAGCTTTCTTTGTGGTTCTTGTGATCATCAATTGCAAGAGCTTCCTAGAGTCTTTTAAAGCTTGTTTAGCCCACCTCTTTTGGAGTCAAAATAGTTCTTTAAGAATTCAAGTTTTCTTGTGTGCTTTGAGGACAGTTTTCTTAGAACTTTTGAGAACTCTTTTGAATAGCAATATCTCACTAACAAATTGAGTGTTTGAGTGTTCATCTTTTAAGTGAAACACGTGAGGTGAGTGTTTGTGAGGATCTTTGTTATTTTCAGGAGTTTGGAGGGCCAGGAGGATAGGAGAATGGAAGTGAGACACAATGAGGAGCCTACCATGAGAGAATTTCAAGAAACTCTCAATAGACTTGTGGGGAGGATTGAGGACATTGATTTGAGGTTGCCAAGGAGACCTAATCCTATCTTGCAACCAAGGAGAGGTCCAAGGAGAGAAGAACCCGAGGAGGAAGAAGGAATTTGGCATGACCATGTGCTTCCAAGTAGGGGTGACCCAAGAGAAGATCACAACCTAAATTCCATCAAGCTTACCATTCCACCTTTCCAAGGGAGGAGTGATCCCGATGCATATTGGGAGTGGGAGCAAAAGATTGAGATGGTGTTTGATTGCCATCATTACCCCGAGGAAAAGAAGGTTAAATTGGCTACCATGAAGTTCACTAATTATGCTCTTGTATGGTGGAATCAGGATGTTATTTCTAGGAGAAGGAATGAGGAGGAGCCCATACACACATGGAGAGCCCTTAAAGCCTTGATGAGGAAGAGATTTGTTCCTAGCTACTACACTAAAGATCAACGCCTCAAGCTTCAAAAGCTAGTGCAAGGCCAAAGGAGTGTGGAGGACTACCACAAAGACTTGGAGATAACCTTGACCCGAGCCAACATCATGGAGGATGAGGAGACCACCATTGCTAGATTCATTAATGGTCTCAATTCTGAGATTGCCAACAAAGTGGAAATGGCGCCTTATTTCAACATGGAGGATTTGCTTCATTATGCCACCAAGGCCGAAAGGATCATCAAAAGGTCCAAGGCATCTAATATGTCTCAAGGAGGAATTTCCACATGGAGAGGAGCATGGAGTAAGGATGTAAGAGAAGTACCCAAGCCAAAAGTTGAGGACACAATAGGAGGCTTGTCTCAACTGCAACAAGAAAAGTCAATCATGCTTGTACCACTTCCACCACAACAAGTCTTGGAAGATCAAAGAAAACTTCAAAGTGAGGTTGAGAGAAAAGAAAAAGAGGGGAAAGTTGAGGGCATGAGTGATGAGGGGAAAGTCGAGAGAACAACCGAGAGATTATGTGAGAAGAGTGAACATGAGGGGAAGAAGAGTGGAGAGTTCCCGAGAGAAGAAATTGAGTGCGAAGTTGAGAGAAGACAAGAGTGTAATGAACCTAAGCCGAGTGAAGAGAGAAAGACTTACAGAGAAGCCATACTTTCATCTAACATTATGGAGTCTTCTTCTAGTGTTGTGTTGTCTTATTTTCAGGACTTAAGTGGATATGAACTACAAGGATCAAGTGAGTTGCTGCCCATTGAAGAAGTTGGTGTTCTTAATATTCTAAGCCATGTCCCATGCATCAAACTAACAAAGGAGGTTGAAAAGGAACAATTTGAGGTAAGTCCAAGTGATTTCATATGCAAATGTTTGCCTAACATTGTTTCTTATCCTATGTTTCAAGGGGATGAAATTAATGCAACTCCAACCAAAGCCATTGAGTGCGAAGGTGAAAATTTTGCGGTTCCTACACCAAAGGAAGATACTTGGAGACTATGTCCAACCACTGTAATGTATTTCTTCCTTACACCTAGATTTGATGTAGTTTTGCATGAAAATCTCAAACAATGTGTGTTTGCTTGCAATGTTATTTTGAAGAACGGTTTTCATGAAACTAGATTAAGAGAAGGAAGTAAGCATGAAAATTTGACAAAATATGGTTTTAAAGCTTCTAATTCTTTGGTTTTGTCAAATCCTCTTTGGAATTGCTTGAGTTTCTCTAAAGAAAAATCTATCTTGAAGTCTTTTGCTTTTGACTTTGTTAGTTTTGCATCCATTTCACATTATTTTGTTTTGCCTCAAGGTAAATCTACTTCTTTGGAATTTTTCATGCATAAATTTGTTCTTACACATGCATTACATACTTCTTTGATTGCCATTTATATTCAGCCCATTTTTGTGTGTCAATCTTTAATTTCCAGCAAGCATTTTTTTGTCATGACACATGCATTACACAAACTTTTGAGCATTGATCTTTTTGCTTTATGTCCAAACTTGAAAGTTTTTATTTTGAGTGAAAATTCTGGTTTTAAATTCAGCCTTTTAAGGAGATATGTTGAGTCCTTTGTTTTGTGTCACATCCCATTCACAAATTTCATGCATTGTTGTGCATATACATGCAAAAATAAGTTTGCTACTGAATTGGTTTCACTTAATCCTATCTACTCCAATCTTGTTTCATTTAAAATGCTTAGGATTTTTGTGAAATTCGTGCATCCTTGTTTTGTTATTAGTTTAGGCCGCATTGTGTTCAATTCTTGTTTATTTGAATGGCCGATGCAAACTATTATCTTGACATGCATAACTTGTGTTTTTCATAACCATAATACTTTTGTGAGTTTAGGTCCATTTGTTTTGAGTGCATACAGCATCCCTAAGGTAAATTATTCCTACACTTTTACTAGTTGTGAGAGTAATGTTTTTGAGATGGCAAAGGCAATGAAAGTGATGCCTAGAGTTAAGATGAAAATTGTGCAAACTTTCAGATTTTTTGTGGTAATTGCTTCTAATTTTGTTTTTGACCCTGGAGGTATCAAAATTATCATTGCATTTGGATATTGGTTCAGGTTTTTCACAAGATTAAAGCTCCATACACAAGCATTCCATGCTATTGGTGCTTATGTGAAAGGTAAGTGCTTATGTGTTGATTATTTCATTGTTATTGATTCAATTCCCTTTTCTAATGTAGGTTTTGATTCGAGGATGAATCCTTCTAAGGAGGGGGGAGCTGATATGATCAAAGAAGGCACAACCAAGGATATGATCAAAAAAGGCACAACCAAGGATGGGAGCTGCTGGAACATGCAAGGAATCATATGGAGATGATGGCCAAGCTTGGATGTTGACAGATTGGCGATGTTCTGGTAGAAAAATCATATCTTGAGCTAAACAGATCAGAATTGAGTGATTCTTGATTCATTGGAAATATAACATCTGGAGCTACAAATCATATGAAGATCATGAAACCCAGTTTGCACGTTAAGGAGGTCCAATTTAGCTTCAAAGTCACGATTTATGAGTTATCACTGGTTCAGAAGCAGTTGCAGTATTTTGGGCATATCTTTGGGTTTAGATGTCCGTTTTGTGTGGTTCAGGTGTCATTTCAAAGCTAAGAAATAGATCTACAACTTTCATGCTTTGAATTTTGAGAAATCATGGCTGCATCAAGTTCGAATTTCAGCTTGAAGTTGAAGACACAAGCAGGAACCACCTGAGAAGACTATTTTGGGGTTTTTATGGCCAATCTTGTTTTGTAACGTATTTTATTTTAGTTTCCTATTTATTTACATTATTTAGGATGTTATTTAGGCCATGGAAGTGATTTAGGTCACTTAGGATAAATGGAATTCGTTGCACACCTTAAACATGTGTTAAAAGGGTGTAGGAATCCTAGTTTGACTAGGTTTTCTTGAGTCCTTTGTAACTAGGTTTCCTAGGTGACTTGGGCTGCGAATTTTGCCCAGATTTTTACCCTAGTTTAGGCCTATATAAAGGCACATATTCTGAATGTAAACACACAAATTAATGACGAAATAATATTGCTCTTTGGAGAGGTTTTCTCTTTGGTTCTTTGTGGACTGCCTTGGTGCACAAGTGTGCTTGTGTTCTTGGAGTTCTATAATTCTCGTTTCTAATCACAGGTTGATTAGGGGTGGGGGTTTCAAACCTAGTCTTTTTGATGTCCTGTGGAGCTTGAATCACATCTTGGGCACGTTTCATGGTCTTTATACCATCGGGGTTCGCATCACTCCCGAAGGAGTTGCACCAGCCAGGAATCCTTCCCGGCGATGTCAGGAGCTGGCATTCCGAGGTCGATCTTGTGCTCCTTCACTACCCCTAACTCCCGAAGAACGTCTTCAGTCATCAGCTTCCAATTGATGGGGAAGGGGTAGAGGGAGCGCGAAGGGACCTCAGAACGTCAGTCGGAGACGGCACGGATACGTTTGTTGAAATCCGTGAATATGGGAGCCAACTCGGGAGTCAGCATTATCCTCGGATCTACGACGTCCATCTCCAGCCTTCCCCGAGCCCACTTGGTCGGAACATGCAACCAGTCCTCCTCCATCTTCAGAAAGAAAAATTTTTGTTGCCACCCTCGCCAGTTGTCCTTGGTGGCAAAAGTAAACATATACTTTTTGCTCCCTGATCCCCGAGGTAGCATGAAGTAAAAGCCACCCTTCGGGACCACGAAGAGCTTATAGTACTGCATAAAGGTGATGAAGTTGGGTTCTATGTTGAAAATGCCACACATACAGAGGAAGGCGTTAAAGTAGCAGTATGAGTTCGGCGGAAGCTGATTTACGGCAATGCCATGGAATTGGCAAAAGTCGCAAATCAACTTCGGAGGAGGATACCGAAGTCCGGCCTTCAGTTGAGCTCGGAAAACGGTAACGTCGTCGCCACGGTTCGAAAAGCTAAATTGGTACGAACATGGCAACCGGGTAACGGCGTACGAGGGAAGGAAGAACTTGGTCTTCCATTTTTCTAATTTTTTAGGAGTGGTGCAGCAAGGATGAGACAAAAGGGGTTGCCAGCTCTCGGGAACAGGCATGGTTGGCTAAAAAATGATTTCGGACAAAGGCCAAAAACAACTTCGGCAAAGCTTAAAAAGCAAAAGGCTCTGAAAGTTAAAACCCACCAAATGTTTTGCCAAAATCTGGATTTGAAGACGCCATCGCAAAAGGTTGCCGGAAAACACCCCGTTAAAAAGGATCCCGGAAAAAGCGGGAGAAAACGTGAAAGCAGTTGAGAGCAAAAACAGAAGCAAAAGAGGGTTATGGCAGAACAGGAGTATATATAGGCCGAAAGGCGAAGGCGAACCGGTGTCATAACTACTCCGCGAAGGCGAACAGTCGCCATAATTGCTCAGAGCGCATGAAAAGACGCGCCTGCTTTATCCAATATAGTTCCTACCAATAGTAGGCTGCCACGTGTCAGCCATTGCGCCAAAGGGGGGTCATACCTTCTGACACTCCTACACCTGGGTGCGCCGCTCTAGACTAACACGTCTGGTTACGAGACGCGACGTGGCGCAGATCTACAAAAAGAGAAAGGTAGGTTACCTCGAACACACCAAGAGACAGATTATGACCGAACAAGCCGGTGTCTTCAGACAAGAGGTCCATCCTTGGCAAAATTGTTATAACCAAGGCCTTGAAAGACTGCATTCAAAAGCTAATAAACAGAAGTATCTACTTCGGCTTTCCAAAGGGGGGCTTGTGATAGCCGAAGGACTATCGCCTCTCTCACCCCGTGCCTCCTACCGAAAACAAGGTAACCAGAGAGCTTAATGTCACCCGAAGAAGGCACTATCACTGACCTCGAAAGTAGCAAAGTCAAGACGTGTCGAACTCGGGACTTCGGCTAATGCCTCAGGAACTCCAAAAACGTTACCAGCTCCCTCGGGGCACCAAGTGGATTGCTATCGGAGGTGAAGGTCTAGCTATTCCAAAATGGGAGAATAGTTGGCCCGAAGGTGGAATCCCCGAGCTAGGGGGCTTCCCGAACTAGTGGTACACCAGCTAAAGAAGGACGTCCGTACCAAGGGATGACCTCACCCAGGGGACCTCGGGAGTACGACAGGAGCATTTAAGGAGCCTCTGACATGTCATCTGCAGGCGCTACACGCCGCCTGGAATGGCGGTCTGACACGTCCACGCCATCCAGGTCTTGTCACGACCTGTCTCGGACCAAGGCTCGAGGAGCCTGCAAACAGCCACTAGTCCCCTGCGCCCGAAGGTACAGGAAAGATCTGACCGAACACGTGTCATGATCTGAACGGACTAAACACTCCTATAAATACCAGGAAACAAACCCTGGCAAGGGGGACTCCCGAGGACCAAACCCTCTTTTTCCTTGAGAAAACACGAACAGGCAAGGCCACTAAAACCTTTAGTGTTCCCCCTTTACCTTCTCAAGACACTGACTTGGGCGTCGGAGGCTCCTCCCCGGAAAAACACTCCGGGGACCTCCTAACCCTCTCTTCTGAGCTTTTCAGGCGCGCTCCTCTGGGAAATCTGGGCTCCAGGCGTTCTCCCTCTCAGGATGCCCCTCCAGAAGTCACATTGTCATTTAACGAGGATGCCTCGGGGCATCACCACTCTTTTCTTTCATATAGTTTCTCCTTCTCTTAGTTTGTCTGATTTTCCAGTTTTTTTTTTGTGAACTTTTCTAGCTAACCTTCCCATTTTTGGTGGCTCTTCCTCTCTAGCCCCCATTTCTTTTTTATATTCTTTTCTCCTTCTACCAAACTAGTATAATTGCTGAAGTAGTTTGCTACATCAAGGGATAATTAGGAGTCCTTAGAGGCTCAACCTAGCTATGCCACGTCTGAAAAAGAGGAGAATTGGTGGATGAAGTACTTCCTACCAGCTGAGGTCTCTATTTGGATCACTGGCAAAGGAAAGGTCAACTATTAGCCTTAAGAGGGAAAAATCATCATATTTAGGATGTAGCTAAAGGTCAGCCTCTGATATCCTCCCCATCTCGTAATGAAAGATTTCTGTGAATTCCATGGGATTGTAGTCAACCAGCTCCCGCCAGACTCATATGCCCACTTCAATATGTACCTATGCATGAGCAGGGTGTTTGGGCTAGAGCCACACTTTCTCATCTTCCTACAACATTACAAGTTGCTTACCATGCCAAAAGGGTCATTCTACTACATACTCCTATAGGGCTCTAAAAGCAAGAAGTATACTTTTATTTTTAATACCCAGGATGGATGGTTCAATTAGCACATGGAGTACTTTTTTATGTCTTTTCCAGAGTCATAAAGGATACGGGTGACATGCATATGACTTGTGTCATGGCCCTCTAGGTAGTGGACCTTCAACGACTAGGTGAGACTTGTCAAACAACTGAAGATCCCTATTTTAATGCCTTAATTAGTTTGAATATGCAAGTCAAGCAAGTGTTTAAAAGGGCATATGGTTGCTAGTTCAATCTGGTACCTAAGCGTCAATAAGGTCAAAACGGTCATTTTGTACCCCGAGATGATAGGTTTGCTATTTAAGCTCATAAGTTGTTATTTTCAACCTAAGTGATAAGAAACCGAAGAGTTGGACTAAATTGCCAAGTCTTATGGCACTATTTAGGCATTGGGTCTTTTTGGGAAAATTAAATAAGTTAAAGGCCTAAAGTGAGAAGTTGGGCTTTTAAACCATTTTCAAAGATTTGGGGCTACACTATTCATCATCTTCAACCTCCCATCATCATAGCTCTCCCTTTCCTATCAAATTCCATAGCCAGCCGCAACTAGCACGGGACCTCGATTCTATAGTCTTCCTAAGCGGGTCCTATTCGGGGTAGGAACACTACAACTTCTATAGGCCATAGCCTATGATCAAAATGTACATAAAATGTACTTAATTTCTATATATATAAGTCATAGAACTGAATGAAAGAAGCATACAAATTCATGTGCCCAATAAGGCACCCAAGGGTGCCCTAGGTGCACATAAGTGAAACATAAAGAAAATCACCAACTCTGTGAACCAAAAATGCTTGAAAATAAGTGTCAAGGTAGATTTTGTAGTAAGAATTCAAAATGAGAAAAGTATGTTCAAGAAACCTAATGGCACTAAGGGGCACCAAAGGGGAGGCATTGGGTGGCTCTCGGGCACACCTTTGTGTGCACCCAAGTGAATGTAAAGGCTATAAAGCCAAGTGCCTTAAAGGAAATTATGCAAGGTTGATGCTTAATCTTAAAATAAAGAAAAGGATTGCAATGTAGGCCAAAAGTAGGTAAAGGGCAAATAATAAAAGTGATGAGCACCATAGGGTGCACTAAGGGGCTCTTGGGTGCACTAAAAGGGTATTTAGCTTAACATGAAACTTTGGTGACCTAAGTGGTTGAATCAAAGAATGAAGTGGGTGCTAAATTTCCCCACTAAGATAGCTGAACATGTTTATTAAATAGTTTAAAGTAGCCAAGGGACTTATGGGAGGTTTGGACAAAAATTAGTCAAGTTTCTTAGCTACCAAGGTAACCGGCTTGACTCCGTCCCCACCACTTGGAGTTAGCTTCAATTAATGCTTCCTAGGTGTTTCATGAGGCTACCTTAGTCTCAAATCCTAGCAAAATTTTTAGCAAAACAACCAAAAGAAAAGTTAGAAGCAAAGAGGAAAAAACAAAGCATGGCACCTCCAAGGTAGGCCTACGGTGGCGTGTTCAGTGCATGGAAGAGTTCTTGCCTTTGTCCTACCATATCTAAGCTACGTAGAGGTTCAATTTAAGCTCTTTCATTATTGTAAGGAGACTACCCTTAGTGATGGCTATAGTCAAATGATCCTAGGAGCTAAGAAAACGGGCTATGTGTGCTAAGGCACTGTGGTGAGCAAGCTAGTTTACTTATGGTTGCACTATTCACCATATTCAACCTCCCATTTTCATAGCTCCCCCCTTCCTCTCAAATTCCATAGCCAACATGTTACCACCTCACAAAAATGTGAGAATTACAAGTGTGGCATAATGGTCAAAGAGCGATTATATTGTGTAATTCTCTTCATAGTGATTGAAGTGTGAGGGGTAAAAGGTACAATGAACACCTCTTTAAAAGTGTTCCAAGTTGGTAACTTGGCCCACAAGAAAAGCCTAAAGGATTACTTGTTTGTCAAGCAACTTATGGATTTTTTTGTAATGATTTGGAAATTCGGGCATATAATTGTAAACTCTTAAGAAAGAGCTATGGAGAGTTATGGAAAGGATATGAATGGTAAAAAAGTGCTATTGGAGGACAAAATTGCTTATGGAAGACAACTAAGGACAAAGAAAACACAAAAAGGCATAAAGGACCAAAATGTTCTAATGTAGGCCTTAAGATGTGTATGTCTTTGACTTATGTCAAATGGAGCAATTTGGAGTTTTTCCACCTAGGGAAGGGTGGCTATGGCTTGTAAATGGGTCAAATATGTTGGGAACATGTGTACCAATGAGTTTAAGATAAATAAATCATAATTAGTGAGAAGGAAAATGACATAAAGCAAGCTTAAGCTTGCTATTTGTGCCCTTAAGCTCATTTTAGTCCATTTAAGTGGCCAATTCACTTACCTTTCTCCCATTTTTGGCCCCCTCCAGCCCAATAACATAGCCACACTTCCTCCATACACACCACACCTTCAAAGTTACAATTGATTGAAATTGATGGCGAAAGGAAGCAATTGGAAGAAGACTAGAGCTATTGCTTGGATACTTCAGGGATTAAGCTTGCTTTTTGGCCTACCAACTTTGGTAATGGTTCTCTTACTCTCAAGGGTTGTTTTGTATGTTTCCAAGTAAACATGGAGCTAGGGCTAATCTTGGAAGAGAGCCAAGTGCTTGATGAACGCAGCTTAGTGAGGGGAGTGCAGTTAGTGAAGGTTTTGTGACCTAGTGTGAAGTGCACAAAGATGGCAGTGAAATAAAGATTTCTAGAGCCCAAAGTTAGTACTAACTAGTGTTAAAATCCTCCCAAGACCAAGCATTAGCTTGAGGAGTGCTGCCGTAGTGATTTATTTATGTTTATTGCATAATTTATGGACTAACTTGTGGTTATTGTTGCTACCACTTTTCATGTGTTTGATGGTTGTGAATGGCTGCTGCATTTGGCTCTTATACCTTGTATATATGCATTGTGGATTTGTGTTTTATTATCTTTGGATTTAGGTTTTGATGATGGTTACATTGCCTATTTTATCCAAGTGCTACCCTTAACTAAGTTCCGCTATGAAACTTTCTCCCATCAATTCTACCATTTCACGTCCAGCTAAAATAGCACCTTCAAACTAACCTTTGTGGTTTGATTTTTGTAATAAATTTCTCGGTACTTAAACTTCCATATGTCTAGTTATGATCTAGAGTGTTTGGTGATTTTAGGAGCACATTCGGTATTTTAGTGATGGTGCTTATTGTGCTATGCAGCAGCTGTCCAGGATCCTATTTTGGAGTCCACTGTGTCTTTGGCACTTCGTAACTTAGGGTGCACATTTAGCTAAGTTATGACCATTATGTAGTGAATGTATGCATCTACATGTACCATATGTAAAATGAGACAAGTATGTGAACATTTGAGTAATGTTTTAGCTATGTATGTGATGTGGTGCAAAGCTGCCTAATTGTGAATGATAGGCTACTTACTTGTAAATTCTATTTTGGCCACATAAAGTTGCTAGATGTAAGAGAATGTATTTCCCATGTGTATTGGATATTTATAGGATAGCCTCGGAGGGCTTACCCCTTGTGAATGAAGTGTTTGCACACTTGTGAAATTTTGTATGGGCAAAATGGTCATAAAGTGACCAAAATTTTGACTCTGCACTTAAAGTTCTATAACTCTCTGCGTAGAATGAATATTGGTATTAAATTTTAACCATAACTAAAGCATAGTTAGAGGTTGAATTGGGATTTTGAATTTTGGAATTTAGAGCCCTGTAGCCAAAGTTATGATATTGCAAAGTTGGCTAAGTTACTATTCATTTGGTCAGAATTTTGTAACCAATTTAAAAAATCCATAACTTGGTCCATAGGAGGGCTATTGATGTAAAAAAAAATTCTTTGATTTTCTCTAAGTCTCTACTAGATAATGGAGTGAATAAAACATGGGTTACATGGCTATAATGGTAAAGTTTATTAGAGGTAGTTACAAGTGCAGTGGCTGGTCACTAGAACTTAACAACATTGCCTAATGTGTGGTAGCCAAAATTAAGACCTGTGATACTATTTTCCTTCTTTGCTACCATGGTGTGCATGAAATGTGAATATGTGTGTGATGGTTGTACCAATATGCATGTATTTATGTAGTGCCTAAGAGGGCCACTTGGTTATGCACACTAAGGGTAGTGTTCTGATGGCCTATAGAACATTACCATTCCTGGGAGTCTAAATGCATAATTTTGGCATCATAATTAGACTACCTCAGAGTGGGTAACACAACTGTAACTAGCACGGGCTTCAATTTTTTAGTCTTCCTAGGAGGGCCCAATTTGGGGTAGGAACGCTACAAGGTGGTATCAAAGCAAGGCTTTAGACTCGATTAGTAGTCATTGGAGGCTAGGATACTGATATCAGGATGTTGTCCTTGTGCTAGGAGAGTTAGGACTAACTAGTTTTTTCTATCATCTATTTTCACTGTCTGGCTTTTGTAGTAGGTTGCGATGGTGGAACTAGGTCAGCTGTAGTTTTGGATGCTAAGGGTTCTACAGTGGATCCTAGTAGTACAGTTGTGGTGACATTGGGGCACGTAGTTTGGCTTGCTTTAAGGTAGTAGCAACATCCTGGTGTAAGTGGTGGGAGGTGACTACCATCATAGGGGAAGCTTTTCATAACCTCAGAATAAGGCGTGCAACATGATCTATAGTAGCAAGAGGTGTGCACCTCTAGGGTGGGAGTTCCCTACCATTTCAGAATTTGAACCCAAAAATGTTGGATAGGTTAGGCAACACCAAAGAAGATGTGTTACCACCTCACACAAATGGGAGAATTATGAAGTATGGAAAAATGGTCAAAAACCATTATATTGTGTAATTCAAACCAAGTGTTTGAAGTGTGAGGGGGAAAAGGTATGATCAACAGCTCCTTAAAAGTGTTTTAAGTTGGTAACTTGGCCCCCAAGAAAAGCCTTAAGGATTGCTTGCTTGTCAAACATATTATGGGCGTTTTGTAAGGTTTTGGAAATTCAAGTACTCAATTGAAAAACTCTCAAAAGAGAGTTAAGGAGAGTTATGAAAAGGATATGGATGGTATGAAAGTACTATTGGAGGACCAAATTGCTTGTGGAAGACAATTTTGGACAAAAAAACAGAAAAAGGGCTCTATGGACCTAAGTGTCCTAGTGTAGGTCTTTGGTTGTTCATGTATTTGACTTAAGTCAAATGGAGACATTTTAGGGTTATCCCACTCATGGGAGGGCTGGCTAAGGCATGGTGAGGAAGTTAAATGTGCACCAAGAAATTAAGACTAAAAAACCATGGCCTTGTAGTAAGGAAAATGACATAAACCATGGTCATGGCTAGTTAAGTGTGTTTGTGCACTTAAGTCCTTATAAGTGGCCATCTTTACCCTTATCCCTCACATTTGGTCTTCTCTAGTAGCAAAGAAATGCATCCCCCTTACATCCACACTTCCTCTATAGCAACCATACCTCCAAGCTTGCAATTACTTGCAATTGAAGTCAAGGGATTACAATTGGAAGCTTATTGGTGCTTATGTTTAGGTGCACCAAGGATAATGTGCAAATTTTGACCTATTGACAAGGCAAGGAGTTCTCTTGCTCTCATGGAATGTTTATTGTATTATTCAAAAATCCATGGAGCTAGGGCTAGGCTTGGAAGAGGGCCAAGTTCTTGATGAACCAAGCTTAGTGAGGGGAGGTGCACTTAGTGAAGGTTTTGGCGTTTGTGTGAAGTGCACGGCGATGGCAGTGAAAATTGGGGCTTTTAGAACCCAAAGTTAGTACTAAATTGTGTTAAAAATCTCTTAAGCCCAAGCTTAAGCTTGAGGGGGGTGCCATAATGATTTGCATACGTTTATTGCATGTTTTACGGACTAAGCAATGATACTTGTTGCTGCTGCATACGTGTATTTGTTGTTTGTGTTTGGCTGCTGCATTTGGTTGGTTTTTGTTGGATATATGCATTGTGTTTCTTATGCTTGAGTGTCTTTGAATGCAGGTAATATCAAGGCTAATATTCCCTTAACCACCTAAGTGTGCTCCTTACTAAATTTCCAAGTGAAACTTACCTCCCCTTGAATCTGTCCATTTTTGTTGTTGCGGATAGATCCCATTCAAACTGACCTTTTCATTTGATTTTTAATTTGAAATTTTAGATACTTAAATTTCCATGTATCTAGTTGTGATATGGAGTGTTTGGTGATTTGAGGAGCATGTTTGGTATTTTTAGTGATGGTGTTTATTGTGTTATGCAGCAGTTGTCCAGCATCCTATTTTTGGAGTGCATTGTCTCTAAAGCCCTTCTCTAACTAGGGTGCATGTGTTTGGTAAGTTAATAAAATTATTTAGTGCATCAATGTATGTACATGTAAGTCATGTAAAGTTTGGACAAGTATGTGAACAATTATGGCTTGTTTTGCTATGCATGTTAATGGTATGCACAGGCTGCCTAAGTATGCAAGATAGGCTGCTTGTTTGTAAATTTGGTATTGGCTAAGTAAAGATTCTAGCTGTAGAGGAACGTAATTGCCATATGTCTTGGATATGTATGAAATAGCTTGAGAGGCTTACCCCATGTGAATGAAATGTTTGCACGCTTATAAAATTTCGTATGGGCAAAATGGTCATAAAGTGACTAGAATCTTGACCCTGCACTTTAAGTACTTTAACTCAATGTTTAGAATGAATCTTCATATGACCTTTTTAACACACCTAGGGCACATCTAGGGGTTTGAATGGGATTTATAATTTATGCATTTTGAGCCCTGTAGACAAAGATATGATGTTGCAAGATTAGCTAAGTTACTGTTTATTTTGTCAGAATTTTGTAACCAACTTAAAAAATCCATAACTTGTTCCATAGGTGGGCTATTGATGTAAAACCAATTTTCCTAGTTTTTTTAAAAACTCTAATTGACAATGGAAACAAGAAAACATAAGGGTCCAAGGCTAGATTAATACAGTTTTTTGGAGGAAGATTCGGGTGCGGTGGCTAGACACATAAATCTAGTAAGATTGTATAATGTGTGGTACCCAAGATTAAGACTTGTGCTAGTGTTTTGCTTCTTTGCTGCCATAGTGTGCATAAAATGTAAATATGTGTGTAATGGTTGGACCAATATACATGTATTTACACAGTACCCAAGAGGGCCACTTGGGTATGTACACTAAGGGTATTATTCTGATGGCCCACAGGACATACCAAACATGGGGGTTTAAATGCACAATTTTGGCACCATAACTAGACTACCCCAGTGTAGGTAACAAGATGAGGATACGCTAACCAAGACAGGAGAACTCTTGGCCAAGTACACTACATAGCAGAGTAAAAGAGCACTCTCTTACCCTTTTTATATGGGAGAGGAGCTTGTGGCCCAAGCCAATAAGGCCTTAAGCTAGCACTATGGAGGTTCTCTACGAGTATAGACATGGAGTTACTGACAAGTTATTTGGTAAGGCATTAGGACTTGGAAGGGAGTTAGTCGAGTTAGACACATGATCGGCAAGGTGGAGGTTGGCTTAGCCAACGTAGTTGGAGCATGGCCAACATGCCCATAGCGCAGAAGTTGGTTGAATATAGAGAATGGATCTTAAGGACAATGGCGCTTATGACTAAGGTGTAGGAAGAATATTACCCTAAGTCATGCACCTAGCAAACTTATTTTTGTGGACTTAGTGGTCATCAGACTAAAAGTTCATGGGCTTCATTAAGATAAAGCTAGCCTATGAATGAATCCTTAATAGTAATTGCTACAAGGAGTTGACCTAGTACACCAAAACAGTATTTCAAGTTTTACGTCGGCTAGTTAGGTGGTGGGGGTACGCAACCACCATACAAGTTCCTAACCTTCCACTAGTAGTTTAATTTTTTGTTGGTGATTTTGGCATCCATTTACTGGCATAGTCATGTTTGGCATGTTAGGTAGTTTTCTTGAGCATGGCTAAGGGTGAACCCGAGTGCATTAGTACCTAAAAATGCTTTAGGTGTCAGAGTGATACCCAGGGCCTAGGACCCACTTACTAGTGCATAAAACCACATAAGTGGAGGTTTGAATTTCTTAGATTAGAAGAGTTATAAGGTTTCATAGGCTACATTCTTTCGTAAGTTAGCTTCATTGGCCTAGTTAACATCAATAGCTAGCTAAGTACTAGGATGAGTTCCTTAGAGTACGTGAGTAGTAGAACAATTCAACAAGGCACCAAGAAGGTAAGTAAGTAAGATTTGAATTTTTGTTTCTAACCATGTTATGCAGATAGAGGCTATGAAAGGAAACAAGGAGCAGGAACTCATCCATAGTGCAAACGGAAGGATAGTTTTATTCGTTCATTAGTTGTACACCCTAGTCTATAGCAAGCATGAGCAATATAGTTGCTAAGGGTTGGTCTCGGCTATAGGGTGGTGATGAGAAAATGAGAGCAATAGGAACAACTGCTACGGATGAAGGGGCAACATCTATTTTGTAGTCATCACCCTAAGGTTAAGTGGAGTTAAGGGCCACCAATATGACTTATGAAATAAAAGTACTTTATTAGTAAGGCTAGTTGAGTAAGTGAAGGCCTAAGTCTGAGATGGAGCCGAGGAACTTGTGGTAGCTTTCAATTGCCTTTTGTGCCAATAAGTTAGTGGAACTTTGAACCATAGGCCAGGAATGACCAAGTGTTGCCAGGAAGAGTAAGCTTTGCCCAGTCCTTTTTAGGTAGAGTTTGGTAGGCCCATGTGGAAGAGTTCACTATGACCGGTCAAGAGACAGCTTAGGATGGCCATAGTGGAATCTCCTTCCTGGCTAAGGGATTCACTTAGTAGTTTGAAAGTGCCAAGTGACTATGGGTACAGTTATGCTCAAGTGGTTATGTTTGTGACTTCGATAGTTGTTGGCATTCTTCAGAGAACAGGAAAGTCAAAGGTTGAAACCATAGTCAGAGTTGGCCAAGTTAAGCTAGTTGACAGCCTAAAGCATGTGTGAGTTTCATTGGACCATAATGCCTAAAAAAAGAAGGGCCAGTGACTTAAGAAACTGGATAATTGGCTAGCATGTAAGGTTGATAACTCCAAGGGATAATACCGACCCTAAGATGCATAGGAAACTCTTAAATGCACTAAGTGGAGTTGTAGTAGATGGGTTACCCGAGGAGTTTCCTGTGGCTAGACACCTCATGATAATGGGCTGAGTAAAGTGATGAAGTTAGTTCTCCCACCTAGCAAAATGATGGTAGGGGGACAGATCACATCCACACATGATCCCAGCAAGAGCTTGGCATGGTGTAGTTAATGGTGTGGTAGTTAATGATCACTAGAAGGTACCAAGGTGCTTTGGTAGCAGTGAAGGGTTGAGTTGCCTAAAAAGTAAAGACTTAGTGTGAAGGATTGAGGCACCAAGGATACCTCAAGTAAAGTGACCAAAACATTGAAGACTCATACTCTTAGGTGTGCCAAGACTTGTAACTTCTGGTAGACCATTCGATCAGAAAAGATCTAGAGTATAGCAAAGCATGGATACGAGTATGCCTTCGGTGCTAGGATTGTGTTATGGTGAGGCCATACTACACTAGTGACACACTTAGTCTAGTGCTTGTTTCTTATGCTGAGTGTTAGGCTAATGGTTAAGAACCGTTAGTGCAAGACTAAATGGATGAGTTCTATGCTTGTTAAGCTATCTTGCACTGAGAGATTTTGTTAAAGGGAAGTTAGGTGCCTAACCTAAGCTAAGACCTCTAAAGTGCAAGTGTTACTACACAAGTTTTAAACTGTTTAACCTAACTTATGCTAGGAGGTTTGGCACCAAGGGAAATAGGGAGAAATTGTTGGTCATCAAACCTATCGGGACAAACTTGTGTTATCAGAGATCCTTCAACAATGTCTATATGTCAAGGATAGTGGAGTACCATATTGTAGTCTTCAAAGTAAAGTATCACTAAGGTGCTTTTTAATTGACCAAGGTTAAGCAGTGAAGGGAAAAGTGAGCAATGTAGTTAAGGTTGTCATATGCCATGAGCACAAAGTATAGCATCGGTGATAGTACCTATATAAGTGAGGGCCCAACTTGAATGCCAAAGGGCATTAGTTAAGTAAGTCGAGTAGGTGAGCATCGAGTGTGTAGTTGTGAAGTTGACACCCTTTGCTAGGTTTTGGTCAAGATATGTTGGCACCATATCTAGGTTTCATCTCAAAGTATGAAGATCCTATTTAGAGGGCTAAATTCTCCAAGGTGGGGAGAATGCCATGGCCCTCTAGGTACCAGACCTTCAACACCTAAGTGAGCCTTGTGGCACTATTTGAGCATAGGGTCTTTTTCACTAAATTAAACAAGTTGAAGGGCTAAAGTGAAAAGTTTTGCTTTTAAACCATTTTCGAGAATATGAGGCTACACTATTCATCATCTTCAATCTCCCATTTTTTTAGTTTTCCCTTTCGTCTCAAATTCCATAGCCAACAGCAACTAGTGCAGGACTTTAGTTCCGTAGTCTTCTTGGGAGGGCCCTATTCAGGATAAGAAAGGTATAACCTATATAGGCCATAGGCTGTGACCAAAATGTACATAAAATTTACTTATTTTTTATAGATATAACTCATAAAAGTGAATATAATAAGCATACAAAGTCATGTGCCCAATAAGGCACCCAAGGCTGCCCTAGGTGCACATAAGTGAAACGTGAAAAAAAATGCCATCTTTGTAAACAAAAAATGGTTGAAAATAAGTGTCAAGGTAGATTTTCAAGTAAGAATTCAAAATGAGAAAGGTATGGTCAAGAAACCAATGGGCACTAAAAGGCTTCATGGTGGAAAGCACAGGATGGCTCTCAGGCATACCTTTGTGTGCACCCTTGTGAATATGAAGGCTTTAAAGCCAACTGCCTTAAAGGAAATTGCGCAAGGTTGATGCTTAATGTTAAAATAAAGATTGGGATTGCAATGTAGGCCAAACAGAGGTGAAGGGCACATAAGAAAAGTGATGAGCACCATATGATGCATTGAGGGGCTATTGGGTGCAAGTAAAGGGTCTTTAGGTTCACATGAAACTTTGCTGACCTATATGGCCAAATCAAAGAATGAAGTGGGTGCTAAAATTAGCCCCACTAAGTGGTTTAAAGATGTTATTTAAATAATTTAAAGGAACCAAGGGACTTATGGGAGTTTGGACAAGAATTAGTCAAGTTTCCTAGTTGCCAAGCTAACTAGCTTGAACCTTCCCCCATTGCTTGGACTTAGCTCCACTTATTGTAGTTTCATAGCTATTTCATGAGGTTGCTCTAGTTCAAATTCCTTGCAAAATTTCCAGTAAAGCAAGTATGAGAAATGTTAGAAGCAAGTAAAAAGAAATTGAGCATGGCAGCTACAAGGTAGGCGTATAGTGGGTGTTGGGGTGGGGAAGAGCTCCTGCCTTTGTGCTACCATCTATAAGGTAGATAAGGGTTCAATTTAAACTCCTTCACCTGGAATTTTATGGTAGGGAGACTGCCCAACGTGATGGCTGTAGCTGAATGATCCTAGGAGCTAAAAAAATGGGCTATGTGTGCTAAGGAACTATGGTGATCACATACTTAATCAAAGGAAAAATGCTTGCTAAGTCCTAAATAGAAACCGTATAAGTCGTGTGTGTGTTTTGCATGCTTCTTTGTTGGATGCATGTGCTAACCCTATATTATGTAAGTAGTTACCTTGTATTATGTTGTCCTATGCATCTTTTGTGTCTTCTTTGTCTTTGGTTACAGGTGCTTGAAGGAGAAATTACATGTTTATGTATATGACAATGTTTTAAACATTATAGGCACTAGGTGCTATATTGAGCCCTTATTGAGTACAAGTGTGCTTATGCCTTGTTTCTACCCATTTTAGGTGAGTAAGTAAAGTAGGAGGTGCTAAGGACCCTCTTTGGTGGTTTATGCATAAAGAGGTATGCCTCGATCATATTGGTTTATGGAAGAAAAACATAAAAAGTTCATGCTATGAACTAAGGTTTTATGAATTGTAGGCTTTAACGGCTACAGTGGGAGTGGCTACATTTGGTTCTATCTTAGTGTTCATAAAGACTAGAAGGTTTTTGAGAATGGTTTTGCCTAAGTGCCTACTAAAAATGGAGGTTTGAGTGCCTGTTGGTAATGAAACTATGTAACCCATGTTGTGTAACATGCATACTACATAAGTAGGCCAAATTGTGGTGTATGTGTATTATGGCCATGTAATCCCTAAAGTGCCAAATTTTGAACTTGTAATTGTATGTATATAGTGTAGGCCTAGGGACTTAGAGTAGTTAGGTGCCTTAGTGGTGCATAGTGTGTTCTATGTAGGCCTACTATGGCACTAAGTGAAATTGGAATAAGTGGTGCATCCATGGTAGTTATGTTTTGTACTATAATGGTGTAAAGTATGACCTGGAATACATTTTTAATGAAACTTGGTGAGCACCTTTGGAGTACCTAATGCAAACCCTTTTGGGCACACCAGTGCACACATATCCATCAAGGTAGACTAATATTCACTCTCCTACAAACTCTGTGGTCAGAAGGGTAAGCCTACTCAAATGCATTTACGAGTTTAACACAATAAACTTCAAACTTAATAAATCATCATACAGTGGTTTAATTACTAATCTTCACCTAAGTCTAACCTTGTTAATAACTAAAATTTGAATCAAACAACCTAGTTGTCATGCTTTAATTCACTCTATCAAACTTAATAATTTTATTAAGCTCCTAGGGGTTATAGGGTGGGGTGAATTGAGGTCTGACATTTGGCAAGTGGTCGATCAAATATCTGGAAGTTGGCCCAGATGATCCCTCGGTGCTTTTTGACAAGAAGTTGAAGAAATGGTTTCTTGACTTTGATGCCAGGATACAGGCAGTAGCAGATTGGAGCAACTTGGATGAAGAAGCTAATCTTTTCCCCTTTCCCAATAAGCAGGAATTGATAATGGCAGTGTGGTTCTATGTGCCCTTTCCATTTACCCCTCATTCGGCACACCTGAAGTCTATTGATGTGCACTTGGTGCCTTCGGGTTCGGCCAATGCTCTAGGGCTTCAATTCTGGTCCAACTACATTGGGGGATCATTTTTACTTTACTCCTATTTTTCTTAACTACTTTTCCAATTCTCTTTTTTCTTCTTTGGCTAACTCACACTAATGCCACCATTTATAGAGATGGGTGAAGACTTCAGTGCCAAGTTCTATCAGAAGGCCTTTTCTACCGAGGCACAAAAAAAGGTTTTTCAATGAACACAGCCACTACCGGGGTGGCTCATACTCGGGAACCTACCTTGGGCACCGGGATACCTCTTCGAGAGGATTCTGAGTTTGCCAAGCTGGATGACTTCAAAAAGTAATTTTCCACTCCCCCGCCAAGCCCATGCACCACTACAGCTTCATTGGGGCCCATTTCTGAGAAGGCCCAGGCTACAAGGTGGGCCGAGAAAAAAAGGGAGAAGAGGAAGGCCAAGGAGCTCATCGTAGTCGTTGAGGATGCTGTCAAGATTTTAGAAAACAAGGATGCCTCCCATCATATCAAAGTTTCTTGACAAGCTTCGGTCACCTTAACTTCCATCTTTCTTGGTTACTTTTTTACTTATTATTTAATCAAAGATTCATTGTGGACTATGATAGTTAACAAACTTTCGCCTGACTGACCAAGGGGAACCTCAACAGTAGAGAGGATGGCGGATCATGAGGCTCACTAGGCGGCAAAAGGTGCACATTTTTCGAAGAGAGTTGTTATGAAGTCATCTATCTAAGGTCATTGAAGCGATGTCTTTATTCGATCATGACCACAAAATCAGAAAGGATGATCCTACAGCTCTATCAGAGCATGACTACTAATGTTACATTCTATGAGCTTATGTAAAAGTTTTTTGAACCTTAATTATTTTGAGTAGGAGTTTGCCTTTTTTCTCACTTTTAGTTATGGTTAGCCTGGGACATTGTTATGAAGCAAACAGATATCTACAACCAAGATGAAGGGAGTTTTATGAAGACCAAAGGGGCTCCTGCCAACATGGTGTTCAAGTTTGGTGAGTTGAAGCACAGAGCCAACACTGAGTTTGATGAGCTAAAATGGTAGGTTGGAGAGTCAGTGAGGGCAATTGCACAATAGGCCAACTCTTGCACTGAGGACCTCGATTGCCAGCTTGGCCTCATATCCATTGATCATGAAATTGCCAAGGTTAATTATGATGACCTTGACCACAATATGAAGCAATATTTGAAGGACATGAAGAACCACTGAAAAGAGGTCTGGGAAGTGAAGAGGAAGATCAAGGAGCTTGAGCTAGAAAAGAAAAGCATGGGGGATGAGCTGTAAAAGATTGCTAACATTGCCATTTTAAGGCTTCCAGAAGGCTTTTGTCTCACCCGCCACCAAGTCCAGGAGAGGTGCACCCATCCTGATCTTTCATTCTTGAATACTTTCTAGAGGTCCAAGGGATTCTTCTATGTGGTCCAAAAATGAATACCTCAACAAGCCTACTGGTGTACCAGACAACAAAGGGACCAAAGAGGAGGAAAAGGAATGTCATGCTTATGACCTGCATAGGCCATGGGTTATGATGAAAATGTAAATAAGTTGTGTAGATAAGTGATACAAGTCAAAAATATGAAGACAAGATGTATGTAAGATCAAGTACCAAATAGGGTGCCCTAAGTGCACATAAGAAGAACTTGAAGCAAATTTTCATATTTGTGAACAAAAAAAAGGCTAAAACTAAGTACCAAGGTAGGTTTTAGAATGAAATTTCAAAATTTGAATGAAAATTGGCTAAGAACCCAAGGACACTAGAGGGCACCAAAAAAGGGCACAAGGTGGCTCTTAGGCACACCCCTGTGTGCACCCATGTGAATGTAAAGGGTTTAAAGCTAACTACCATGAAGGAAATTGTGTATGGTGGATGCTTAACGTTAGAATAAAGTTTACAGGAGTAATGTAAGCCAAGGAAAGGTGAATAGCACATAAGTAAACTGGGTAGCCCTCTAGGGTACACTTTAGTGAGATAAATGGCCAAAAAAAAGGGGCAAAATGGGTGATTAAATTACCCCACCAAGAGAGTTGAAGAGGTTAATAAAATAACCTAAACTATATGAAGGCTTTATAGGAATTCAAGACCAAGAAATGGTCCAAAGCCTTGGCTAGCAAGGCTAAATCGGGCATGACTCCACCGCTTGTACTTGCACATGACCAAAGGCAGCTTCCTACATATTCAATGTACCTTTCATCCTTTTTTTGGGCAAAGAGTCCTGAAAAATCAAGAAACAAGTTAGAGAAGAAAAACAAAAGCAAAGAGAGTTAAACCAAGCATAGCAGCCCCAAGGTAGGCTAATGGTGGCATGTTGGTTACGTGGAAGGTTTCCTGCCTTTTTGCTACCAATTTTCACCTAGGTAGGGGTTTAATTTAAGCTACTTCACTAAAATTTTATGGGAAGGATGCTGCCCTTAGTGATGGCCATGGTTGAACGATCTGAAAAGCTATAAAAATGGGCTATGTGTGCTAAGGCACTTGGGTGAGCTAGCTAGTTTACAGATGGGAAGCATTATGGTTGTTTATCAAGTATGGCCAAACTTGTTCATCTACTTGGAGCTCTATGTTAAATTGACTATAAACAAAGTGATCACATATTTAATTGAATGAAAGAAATGCTAAGTCCTAAGTGAAAATCATGTATGTGATGTGTGTTTTGCATGCTTTGTGTTGGACATGTGGGCTAACCTCTTATTATGTCTATATTTTTCTTATGTTAGACTGCTCTATACTTTTTTTTTCTTGTTTGTCTTTGGTTATAGGTACTTTAAAGATAAATTAAAGGTTTATGTATATGCAATGTGTTGAACATTGTAGGCATTAGGTGCCATATTGAACCCTTACTGAGTACAAATGTGCTCATGCCCTATTTCTGCTCATTTTAGGAAAGGAAGTGGAGTAGCAGTTGGTAAGGAACATCTTTGGAGGTTTATGTATGAGGAGGTATGGCCCAGTTATGTTACTTGTGGAAGGAAACTTAAAGAGTTCATGTTATACACGAATGTTTGTGACTTGAACTCTAAGCTCAAATGGCTGCTGTTGGGTTGGCTGCTTTTTGCTCTATTCTAGTTTTGCTAAAGACTAGATGGTTTATAAGAGGAATGCAACCTAGATGTCGAATCAAAATGAAAGTTGTTACCACCACACAAAAATGGGAGAAATACGAGTGGGGCATAATGGTCAAAAAGCCATTATATTGTGTAATTCTCTTCATAGTGATTGAAGTATGGGTGTAAAAGGTACAATGAACACCTTCTTAAAAGTGTTCCAAGTTGGTAACTTGGCCCCTAACTTGTCTGTCAAGCAACCTATGGACTTTTTTTGTAAGCTTTTGGAAACTCAGGCACCCAATTGCAAAACTCTCAAGAAAGAGACTTGGAGAGTTATGGGAAGGATATGAATGGTATAAAAGTGCTATTGGAGGACCAAATTGCTCATGGAAGACAAGTTTCGACAAAGGAAACACTAAAGGCATTAAGGACCTAAATGTCCTAGTGTAAACCTTAAGGTGTTCAAGTTTTTGACTTAAGTCAAAGGGTGGAATTGTGGGATTATCCCACCATGGGAGAGGCAGCCAAGGCTTGATAAATGGGTAAAAAATGTTGGGCACATATGTACCAATGAGTTTAAGACAAAGAAACCATAATTAGTGAGAAAGAAAATGACATAAAGCAAGGTTAAGCTTGTTAAGTGTGTTTTGTGCCCTTAAGCTCATTTAAGGCCATTTAAGTGGCCACATCACTTATCCCTCTCCCACTTTCGGCCTCCTCTAGCCCAAGAACACAACCACACTTCCTCCATAGCCACCACACCTTCAAACTTGCAATTGATTAAAATTGAAGGAAAAAAAATGCAAGAAAGGGCAATTGAAAGGTATGTGGTGTTAAGACTTGAGTGCACCTAGGATCAAGCTCCAATTTTAGCATACACTCAAGGTAAGGGTTCTCTTGTTCTCATGGGTTGTTTTCTATATTTTTAAGCAGCCATGGAGCTATGGCTAAGCTTGGAAGAAAGCCACGAGCTTGATGAACTAAATGTAATGAGGGGAGTGCACTTATTGAAGGTTTTGTGACCTATTGTGAAGTGCACAATGATAGTAGTGAAATGAGGGTTTCCAGAGCCCAAAGTTAGTCCTAAATAGTGTTAAAATCCTCTTGAGACCAAGCATTAGCTTGAGGAGGGCTGCCATAGTGATTTGGTTATGTTTATTTTGTGTTTTATGGACTAACCTATGGTTATTGTTGCTGCTGCATTTCATGTGTTTGTTGGTTGTGAATGGCTGCTATATTTGGTTTCTATATCTTGTATATATGCATTTTGGTTTTGTGTGTTACCGTTTTTAGATGCAGGTTTTGATGATGGCCATAATGCCTATTGAATCCAAGTGTTACCCTTACTAAGTTTCTCAATGAAACATACTCCTTTCAAATTTGTCATTTGAAGTTCAGGTACATGAACTTCCATATGTCTAGTTATGATCTAGAGAGTTTGGTGATTTTAGGAGCATATTTGGTATTTTTAATGGTGGTACCTATTGTGTTGTGTAGCAGCTATCCAGCATCTTGTTTCTCAAGTCCATTGTATCTCAGGCACTCCTATAACTTAAGGTGTGTATTTAGCTGAGTTAAGACCATTATCTAGTGCATGTATGCATGTACATGTAGTGTATGTAAGATGATACAAGTATGTGAACATTTGTGTACTGTTTTGGCTATGTAAGTGATGTGGTGCAAAGCTGCCTAATGATGGGCTGCTTATTTGTAAATTCTTTTTTAGCGACATATGGCTGTTAAATTCAAGTGAATGTATTTCCTATGTGTATTGGACATATATGGGGTAGCCTTGGAGGGCTTTCCCCTTCTGAATGAAGTGTTTGCACACTTATGAAATTTTGTATGGGTAAAATGGTCATAAAGTGACCAGAATTTTGACTCTATACTTAAAGTTATATATATCCCTATGTAGAAAGAATCTTGGTATGAAATTCTATCCATGCCTAGAGAACATTTAGAGGTTGAACTAGGATTAGGAATTTCTAAATTTGGAGGCCTGTAGCCAAAGATATGACATTGCAAAATTGGCTAAGTTATTGTTCATTTGGTTAGAATTTTGTAACCAACTTAAAAAATTCATAACTTGGTCCATAAGTGGGCTATTGATGTGAAACAAAATTCCTTGGTTTGCTATAAGTCTCTACTTGATAATGGAGCAAAGAAAACATGGGGTATATGCCTAGAATGATACAATTTGTTAGTGGAAGTTACAGGTGCAGTGGCTGGTCATTAGAACTTAACAAGATTGCCTAATGTATGGTAGCCAAGATTATTACTTGTTCTAATATTTTCCTTCTTTGCTTCCATAGTGTGCATGAAATGTGAATATGTGTATGATGGTTGGACCAATATGCATGTGTTTACATAGTGCCTAAGAGGGCCACATGGGTATGCACACTAAGGGTAGTGTTCTGATAGGCTACAGAATATTACCAATCCTGGGAGTCTAAATGACCAATTTTGACACAATAATTGGACTACCTCGGAGTGGGTAATAGAAGTTGGTATCAGAGCATGGTTTGTAGTTGCATTGCATGCATCTACATACATGAACTCAATTTGGCCAGCTGCTAGTGTCAAGTATGATTAGAATACCTATAATCTTTATATGTGCTCTATGATGAATCATCAATGCAGGAAGTAAACATGGTTGCCATAAGGAGAGGGGAACCACCTCGAAGGGCTCCTACTAATTCTGAGCAACAAAGAAATGGACAAAATAGTGGGAATCAAGGGCAACAAAGGGTACCAAACCCCGAAGTGCCTTACGTTTGGTTAGAGCATCAGAGGAACTTAGCTCTAATCAATGAAAACTTAATGAGGTTGATTCAAGCACAATAGTAGAGAGTCTAAGTAGCTCCAGTAGAACCAGTTCAGGATCCATAGTAGCAACTAGAAGAGGATACTAGCAACACATCTAAATATGTTCCTTCTGGAGAGGGAATCAAGGGCAACAAAGGGTACCAAACCCCGAAGTGCCTCAGGTTTGGTTAGAGCTTCAGAGGAACTTAGCTCTAATCAATGAAAACTTAATGAGGTTGATTCAAGCACAATAGCAGAGAGTCTAAGTAGCTCTAGTAGAACCAGTTCAGGATCCATAGTAGCAACTAGAAGAGGATACCAGCAACACATCTGAATATGTTCCTTCTGGAATCTTAAAAGATACAATGATGAGAACGTTTATGAGGAAGGTGAAGATAGGAGAAATCTAAGAGGAAGCAGACTAAGGTCTAAGATTAGTTAGGCATGCAGGACCAATCCCTCAGTCTATGACCATTCCTCTATTAGGAATAAGATTGAGGAAGGCCATGAGAGAAGATCCAAGGGAAGGCAAAGAGATCATAGAGAGCATCACCATACAGAGGGCGTTCACAGATCAGGAGACATAGTTAAGAGGATCTAGATGGCCTTGATGAAGTCAGACTATTGGAGAGGTTCCAAGGCCTAAGACCTCTATAGTTTGATGGAAGAACTGGGCCATAGAAAGCTGAGGAGTGGTTAATCTTCATAGAAAAAATGTTTGAGGGGATGCCACTCAGCTCCACCAAGAAGGTGTCACTGGCTACTAACAACTTGGTAGGTAGTGCAAAGATGTGGTGGAGAAATACCAAAGACAGGTATGCTTTCCAAAAGGGAAAAAGGCCAGGAAGAGATATTGAGATGAGCTGGCTAGAGTTCACACAGCTATTCCAGGAGCAATACATCAGTGATGCCATCAAGGATATGAAGCAAGCTAAATTTGATGCGCTAAGGTAGGACAACCTCAGTGTCCTAGAGTATGAGCGCAAATTCAATCAGTTGGTGAGGTATGCTCCTCAGTATCATGGACTGGAGGAGTAGAAAGCCAAAAGATTTGTCAGAGGCTTAAAGTCAGACATTAGAAAGGTTGTCAGACCTTTTGGAGTAGTCACATACTATGAAGTAGCGCAGAAAGCTCTACTAGTAGAGCAAGAGGAGTATGAGACTAAGTACTTTCCTAGTGGACCAGGGGAAAGTAGTTAGGAAGGAGGCAAGCAGAAGAAGCCACCACATGGCAAAGGTATTGCCAAGAATTCTTATCTTGGTGGTGAGGGCAAGGTTAGAGGGAAGTTCCTTGGCCTAAGGTGCCCTAAATGTAGGAAGCTTCATGGAAAGAAACCTTGCTATTTTGACACACAAGCATGTCTAAGATGTGGATCCATGGATCATTGGATCAAAGACTACCCATAGGCTCAAAAGAGGCCAAAAGACCAAGGTCTAATAAGGTCTATTAGGGCAAGACCTAAAGGGGGACCATCTAGGGAGGGACAACAGAGGCCAGTTCCTCCAGTGCCTTGGCCTCTAGTGCAGAGAGCTGGTAAAGTCCTTTGAGTGTAAAGGCCAGAGACATTAGAGTAGGGAGGAGCACTAAAAGGTAACATTTACCTTCGTGGTATGCCTGTTAGTGTTCTGTTTGATATCATGCATCTGTGTCTATAGAGGCTAGGAAATTTGTTGATGCCATGAAATTGCCTACTGAAATCATTCCTAGGATATCCTTAGTGAAAACAGCAGTTAGTCAATGTCTTTTCACTAATGACCTAGCTAAGGATTGTGAGCTAGTAGTAGGAAAGACTAAGGTTATGACTAATCTGCTAGTGTTGGACATTCCTAAGTATGATTTAGTGCTAGGTATGAATTGGCTTGCTATACATAACATAAGAATTGATTGTGCTAAGTGGGAAATCACATTGCCTGATGGTGAAGTCCATGCATTAGAGAATTCTAAGGAATTAGTGTACGAAATGCATGGCATAGAGCTAGAGGTACTAGATGAGATACCTGTAATTTCTGATCATGATTACCATTATGGATTGAATGAATTACACTACAATGAGGAAGTGGATAGAATATCTGTAGTGAAAGACTTTCTGTAAGTCTTTCCTAAAGACCTACCAGGTATTCCTCAATTAAGGGAAATTGAGTTTGAGATCAAGTTGCAACCAGGAGCTAGTCCAATATCCATACCTCCTTATAGAATGCCAATGATAGAGATGAATGAGCTCAAGAAACAATTTGATGAACTTCTTGAAAAAGGGTTCATAAGGAAAGTGGTTCACCATGAGGAGCTCCTGTTCTCTTTGTGAAAAAGAATGATGGATCTTTGAAAGTATGCATTGACCACAGGAAGCTCAATGCAGTGACTATCAAGAACAAGTATCTACTCACTCGGATTGAGGATCTTTTTTATCAACTCATGGGAGCTAAGATCTTCTCCAAATAGACTTGAGATATGAATACTTCCAATTGAGAGTAAAGAAAGAGGAAATTCCTAAGACTACATTTAGGACCAGATATAGGCATTATGAGTACACAGTCATGCCATTTGGTTTGACTAATGCCCCAGCTGATTTCATGCACCTGATGAACAGGGTGTTCATGTTGGGTTTCGGGAGCCAAACAGCGCAGTGGAATTTAACCGAAACCCTCCAGGATCCAAGTGAAATGGGGTAAGCCGGGTGTTCGAAAATTTTCATACCTAATTTTCGATTGAGATCTCTCACTCAACTGTAGAGTCGAATCACAAAACCTGAACAGTTGACGTGTTCAGGCTCTCTATGGTATCCACACGAGCCTCTCGGGATCACCACGCTTCCACCACATCCCGGTAGATGCGTTTCTCTTGCGCTCGCAGTGCTAGCTTGCGTCCTCCAAGGAATTGCAAGAGAAGAGTGCAGCTGTCCTTTTTGGAGGCTAGGGCAAGGAGACCTGCGAATTTCTCACTTAAAAGTTGTATTTATAGTGAGACTCAACTTCCAGGCCTAATGGGTTTCAAAGCCCTAATCCAATTAGGATTTAATTTCGGGCTTAATAATGGCTCAACTTTTGGGCCCATTATTAATATGAAATTAAAGTGAAACCATAACCCAAATAATTAGCCCATGCACTCTAATGATCCAAATAGCTCTATGTGTGCGACCCAATAGGCTCTTACCACGTTGGCAATGATCATAAATCACATTTATGATCATAAGCAATGAGCGGTGTCTAGCAACACATCATTGCTACCCAAGTGACAAGATTGTCGATGATTCGACTAAACCTTTATGATCATCACCGATATATGCCATTGTCCCTTTGTCCAAGATATCAAGACTAAGCACGAGACATGGAATGTGTCACTCTCGTATAGCCCAATCTTTGGTTTCTTGATTACCGAGTAGACCAACTTAAACTGATGACATTGATATCGTATATCAACTCATCCGAGCATGGCCATGCATTTTCTAAGTCTCACTCTATCAAGGGGCCCGAAGATATCACTCCCGTTACATAGGAGGGACAAATCCCATCTTGATCATACAAATCCCTCCGCATGATATGTGACATACCCAATGACCTCCTTCAAGTTCACTCAGTTACGAGCAACAAAGGAAAGTATCAAAGTATGTGACTCACATGTAGGGAACCTTGATGATCTTAGGTCGAAGGACTACATATACCATGATCACTATGAGAATCACTTATGACACTCATATAACGATCCATGTAGTGTTCTCATGGTGGGTCGGTCCAGTACACAAGTTCTCCAACTTGTACCCATATGTAGACTACATATCTCATATTAGTCTCCACATATGCTAGTCGTTATGTATTATTGCAACCCGCTCCACAATAATACTAGACCAGGGACTTTTAAGAATATCATTATTCTAGGGTTACAATTATGTTTGTTAAGTTACGCAGGAACAAAACAACAAACATAATTGCTGGATTAATGCCTTAATAAAATATCATGACTCAATGTGCAAAAATACAATCATCTCATGATTGGCCTTTTGGGCACAACACTAACAATCTCCCACTTGCACTAAAAGCCAATCATCCATGTATCTAATACCGATGGACCTAGAATGGCTATCATGCTTTTGCTGCGTAAGGGGCTTTGTCAGTGGATCAGCAATGTTGCTATCTGTCGAAGTCCTGCATATCCTTACATCACCCCTCTTGATGATCTCCCTGATGAGATGATAGCGTCGGAGTATGTGTTTGGATCGCTGGTGAGATCGAGGTTCCTTAGCCTGTGCGATTGCTCCATTGTTGTCACAATAGAGCTCTATCGGGTCGGCAATGCTTGGAACCACTCCAAGTTCAGTGATGAACTTCTTGATCCAAACTGCCTCCTTCGCAGCATCAGAGGCGGCAATGTACTCAGATTCTGTTGTAGAGTCAGCTACTGTCTCTTGCTTTGAACTCTTCCAGCTCACAGCACCACCACCAATACAAAACACATAACCAGATTGCGATCTAAAATCATCCTTATCGGATTGGAAGCTTGCATCGGTGTAACCCCTTACAACGAGCTCATCTTCACCTCCAAAGACCAAGAATGCATCCTTAGTCCTTCGTAAGTACTTAAGGATGTTCTTAACAGCTGTCCAGTGACTCTCACCGGGGTTCGATTGGTACCTACTCGTCATGCTCAAAGCATATGAGACATCGGGATGAGTACATATCATGGCATACATGATAGATCCAATTGCTGAGGCATATGGAATCTTACTCATGCGCTCTCTCTCCTCGGGTGTACTCGGACACTGAGATCTAGAAAGAGTGATACCATGTGACATGGGCAAGAATCCTTTCTTGGAATCTTGCATGCTAAACCTCTTTAGCACCTTGTCAATATATGTACTTTGACTTAGGCCAAGAAGCTTTCTAGATCTATCTCTATAGATCCTGATGCCTAACACATAGGCTGCTTCACCCAAGTCCTTCATAGAGAAACATTTCCCTAGCCAAGTCTTCACAGACTGTAGCTCAGGAATGTCATTCCCGATGAGTAGTATGTCATCTACATACAACACCAAGAAGACAATAGCGCTCCCACTAACCTTCTTGTAGACACAAGGTTCATCTTCATTTTTGATAAAACCAAACTCTTTGATTGCTTCATCAAAACGAAGATTCCAACTTCGAGAAGCTTGCTTCAGTCCATAAATGGACCTTTGCAACTTGCACACTTTATTGGCATTCTCAGGAGTGACAAAACCCTCAGGTTGTGTCATGTACACATCCTCAAGTAGCTTTCCATTTAGGAATGCAGTTTTGACATCCATTTGCCATATCTCATAATCATAGTGTGCAGCAATAGCAAACAAAATTCGGATGGATTTAAGCATAGCAACTGGTGAAAAAGTTTCATCATAGTCAATACCATGAATTTGCTTGAAACCTTTTGCAACCAATCGTCCCTTAAAGGTAATCACATTACCATCCATGTCAGTTTTCTTCTTGAAAACCCATTTGCACCCTATGGGTTTTACCCCTTCAGGTGGGTCAACCAAAGTCCATACTTGGTTTTCATACATGGATTCCATCTCGGATTTCATGGCCACTAGCCACTTCTCAGAGTCAGGCCCTGACATAGCTTGTTGGTAGGTTGTGGGCTCATCCTGATCCATGAGCATCACATCACTGGTGTGAGTCACGAGAAATCCATATCTCTCAGGCTCACGCCGAATCCTACCAGACCTACGTGGGCTCTGTGCTACAGGAACAGACTCTTGAACCACAACATCTTGTGGTGTCTGTTCAGGTTCCATTTCAGGTTCGATGTCTCCTTGTTGTTCTTGAATTTCTTCAAGTTCTACTTTCCTCCCACTAGTTCTTTTAGAGATAAACTCTTTCTCTAAAAAGACACCAGTTCGAGCAACAAACACTTTTTGCTCAGAAGGATTGTAGAAATAGTAACCCTTTGTTTCTTTGGGATACCCAACAAAAAGGCATTTTTGAGATTTGGGCCCTAGTTTGTCAGAGGATTGACGTTTCACATAAGCGTCACAACCCCAAATCTTCATAAAAGACAAATTGGGATGCCTCCCACTCCATATCTCATATGGTGTCTTTTGAACCGATTTAGATGGAACTCGGTTTAGTGTAAAAGCGGCTGTCTCTAGAGCATGTCCCCAAAAGGAGTTTGGAAGGTCAGCTTGACTCATCATAGAGCGAACCATGTCTAACAGAGTTCGATTTCTCCTTTCAGATACACCATTCCATTGAGGTGTACCTGGTGGAGTGAGTTGTGATACTATACCACACTCCTTCAGATAGTCAAGGAATTCTCGATCCAAGTACTCTCCACCTCGATCTGATCGAAGCACTTTGATACTTTTCCCGAGTTGATTCTCTACTTCATTCTTGAATTCTTTGAACTTTTCAAAGGATTCTGACTTGTGTCTCATGAGATACACATAGCCATATCTGCTGAAGTCATCAGTGAAAGTAATGAAGTATTGGAAACCTCCTCTAGCTTGTGTAGACATAGGGCCACATACATCACTATGTATGAGTCCTAGTAAGTCATTAGCCCTTTCACTTTGCCCTGTGAATGGGGCTTTGGTCATCTTGCCCAACAAACATGACTCACATGTCTCATATGATTCAAAATCAAATGAGTCCAAGAGTCCATCCTTATGGAGCTTGGATATGCGGGTCTCATTTATATGGCCCAAGCGACAGTGCCAGAGATAGGTCGGGTTTGAATCATTTAATCTGACCTTCTTGGTATTCACATTATAGATTGGATCTTCGAGGTCTAGAACATACAACCCATTGCTAAGTTGAGCACTACCATAAAAGATTTCATTCAAATAAATAGAACAACATTTGTCCTTTATTATAAATGAAAAACCTTTCTTGTCCAAACAAGAAACAGAAATCAAATTTCTACTAATAGTAGGCACAAAGTAGCAGTTGTCTAATTCTAAAACTAATCCACTAGGTAAAGTGAGAACATAAGTCCCTACGGCTAAGGCAGCAACCCTTGCTCCATTTCCAACACGTAGGTCCACTTCACCTCGGGCCAATCTTCTACTTCTACTTAGATCCTGCACATTTGCACAAATGTGAGATCCACATCCAGTATCCAATACCCAAGATGAGGAAGTAGAAAAGTTAGCCTCTATAACAAAAATACCTGAAGTGGAAGTCTTACTTCCCTTTTCCTTAGCAAGTTCTTCAAGATAGAGCTTGCAATTGCGCTTCCAGTGTCCAGGTTGCTTACAATGGAAGCACTCCCCTTCCTTTGCCACACCACCCTTTGGTTTCAGTGCAGCTGAAGAAGAATTAGCATTGGACTTTCCATTAACTTTTATCCTTCTTCTTGTTGGCTTTTCCCTTTCCCTTGCCCTTTTGAACCATCAAAATGGGCTTAGCCTTCTTAAGGTTTTGCTCAGCAGTTCTCAACATGTTGAGCAATTCAGGGAGGGACTTGTCAAGGTCGTTCATGTTATAGTTCATGACGAACTGACTGTAGCTTTCAGGCAACGATTGCAAGACTACATCGATAGCCAACTCTTTTTGAGGAGCAAATCCCAAATTCTCAAGATTCTCAATATACCCAATCATCTTGAGCACATGAGGACCCACGGGACTTCCCTCAGACATTTTGCACTGAAACAATGCCTTAGAGGTCTCAAACCTCTCATGCCTAGCTTGCTCTTGGAAAAGCATTTTGAGATGTTCGATCATATCGAACGCCCCCATGTTCTCATGTTGCTTCTGAAGCTCAGATTCCATGGTAATAAGCATGAGGCATGCAACATCCAAAGCATCATCAGAATGCCTCTTGTGAGCATCCCTTTCAGCTCTTGGAGCAGTGGCAGCAGGCTCATTCGGAATGGGCTGCTCTAGGACATAAGCCTTTCTCTTTTGCTTGAGGACTATCCTCAAGTTTCGGTACCATTTGAGAAAGTTGGTCCCATTCAGTTTTTCCTTCTCAAGGATCGATCGCAACGAAAGTGTCGATGTGTTTTGTGCCATGGTTATCTACAACAGTAAATATGCAGTGTAAGAGTCATGTATTTTAATTCATTTAATAAGGACTTTTATTAAACGATACTCCCACTATTTTCCTCAAAATAATAACCCTCGATATTATTTTGGAACACCTCGGCGCTAAGGTATTCTAGTGGGCCAAGATCCATATTTGACACAACCTGAGTCAGCTTTGGCTTTTCTCTCAAGTTACAGCTATTTAGGTAGGCAACTCCTTGCCAATTGCATCTTATGCAACTCTTGGATAGTTGGGTGAACAACACTTGTCCAAGCTCATCTCATGAACTTAAGCCCAACTCTATGCCTCTAAGTCCCTAATCCTATTAGGATGACTTAGTTAAGTCGAACCCAAAGTTAGCAGTTTGGATATCACTATTATCCCATCGCGCCTTACCAAGATGAACATAGGTGCTTTGCTTTGGCAAACCCACCTAATGTTGATCAAAGTCTTGACGAGTGCCAACATTTGGAAGGCATCACATTTAATGACTTAATATTTGTTTGAGGGATTTTTTCTTTTGATCTCACCAATTTGTTATCTCCGGTTGTCTTATACATGCATCACATACAAATATAAAACATGCATCTCATGCTTACAAGAAAGTAAACGTGACATGGTTATAGCCCAAACTATGCGATATTCTCAAGCCAATGAGAATATCATAAAAGCCTAAGAAAAGAAAAGAGTCTTCACAAGCTCCTTCTCTTCCTTTCTTGGTTGCCCTTTTGTTGTCACCTCCTTGGACATACCACCTTGGATGATCCTTAGACATACCAACCTTGGATGATCCCATAATGCACCATTACATCAATAATAGAAACCTCGAGTTACATTCGAGGGGAGTAAGGTGAGAAGAGAATGTACAATGAGAGTGATAAGAAAAGGCACGACTCGCAGGCCGTATTTACAAGTACAACCAATCAAGGGCTATAACCATGCACCATGCTTCAAACACCAATCAGCATATCATGTCAAATCTCATTCAACAAAGATGCATGCCAATTTTTGCGCGTTGATTAACCAGTTTTTATTTATGTGGCGCTTCGCATACGGCGGTCCCGCTGGCCGGTCAGTCGGTGGTTCCGCTGACCGGTCAGCAGACGAGGTCAACGGGAGCTGTCCTTGGGGGGGTGTGGGGGGCAGCGGGCGGTGGTTCCGCTGATCGGTCAGCAGAACGGGGTCAAGGGGAGCCCCCCGGCCTTGCGGGGGTGTGGGGGGCAGCGCCCCCCGGCGCAAAAAATTGTCTTACAATTGCTTAGCCCGAAATCTTCTATTTCGAGCAAGTAGGCACCCGAGACTCCTCCATTCGAGCCACCAAAAATACCTTACTTTCGGTGCCCGAACAGGCCGAATCCGAACAAAGCTAGGGTTTTTGCAACTATTGCAAGAATCCTAATCCATATAGGTATCTCATACCATTCAATTTTGGGTTAATCTCATTAACCAATTTGTGTCGTTTCTTCATATATCTCATATGTTCATTACGAATTCCGGTTTCATGCATCATGAATCAATCTAATTAATCATGGCCGAAAAGCAACCGAACACATAGCATCATGCGATTCAACACTCAATCCCGATTTAGGGTTTCACCAGTAGCTCTGATACCACTGTTGGGTTTCGGGAGCCAAACAGCGCAGTGGAATTTAACCGAAACCCTCTAGGATCCAAGTGAAACGGGGTAAACCGGGTGTTCAAAAATTTTCATACCTAATTTTCGGTTGAGATCTCTCACTCAACTGTAGAGTTGAATCACAAAACCTGAACAGTTGACGTGTTCAAGCTCTCTATGGTATCCACACGAGCCTCTCGGGATCACCACGCTTCCACCACGTCCCGGTAGATGCATTTCTCTTGCGCTCGCAGTGCTAGCTTGCGTCCTCCAAGGAATTGCAAGAGAAGAGTGTGGCTGTCCTTTTTGGAGGCTAGGGCAAGGAGACCTGCGAATTTCTCACTTAAAAGTTGTATTTATAGTGAGACTCAACTTCCAGGCCTAATGGGTTTCAAAGCCCTAATCCAATTAGGCTTTAATTTCGGGCTTAATAATGGCTCAACTCTTGGGCCCATTATTAATACGAAATTAAAGTGAAACCATAACCCAAATAATTAGCCCATGCACTCTAATGATCCAAATAGCTCTATGTGTGCGACCCAATAGGCTCTTACCACGTTGGCAATGATCATAAATCACATTTATGATCATAAGCAATGAGCGGTGTCTAGCAACACATCATTGCTACCCAAGTGACAAGATTGTCGGTGAATCGACTAAACCTTTATGATCATCACCGATATATGCCATTGTCCCTTTGTCCAAGATATCAAGACTAAGCACGAGACATGGAATGTGTCACTCTCGTATAGCCCAATCTTTGGTTTCTTGATTACCGAGTAGACCAACTTAAACTGATGACATTGATATCGTATATCAACTCATCCGAGCATGGCCATGCATTTTCTAAGTCTCACTCTATCAAGGGGCCCGAAGATATCACTCCCGTTACATAGGAGGGACAAATCCCATCTTGATCATACAAATCCCTCCGCATGATATGTGACATACCCAATGACCTCCTTCAAGTTCACTCAGTTACGAGCAACAAAGGAAAGTATCAAAGTATGTGACTCACATGTAGGGAACCTTGATGATCTTAGGTCGAAGGACTACATATACCATGATCACTATGAGAATCACTTATGACACTCATATAACGATCCATGTAGTGTTCTCATGGTGGGTCGGTCCAGTACACAAGTTCTCCAACTTGTACCCATATGTAGACTACATATCTCATATTAGTCTCCACATATGCTAGTCGTTATGTATTATTGCAACCCGCTCCACAATAATACTAGACCAGGGACGTTTAAGAATATCATTATTCTAGGGTTACAATTATGTTTGTTAAGTTACGCAGAAACAAAACAACAAACATAATTGCTGGATTAATGCCTTAATAAAATATCATGACTCAATGTGCAAAAAATACAATCATCTCATGATTGGCTTTTTGGGCACAACACTAACAGTTTCACCAAACCAACATTGTTCTCAATTTGTGGACGTGTTCATTGATTTCATCCTAGTGTATTCCAGGATTAAAAGGAACATGAAATCTTTTCCAAGGTAGATTTTCTAAAGACTTTTTTTGGAACAGGAAGCATTTATGCCAACTTATCCAAGATGCAAATTCTGAGATAAAGTAAGTGTTTTCCTAGACACATTTAGATGCACAAGGCCTTCAGGTCAGACCCTGAAAGGTCAAGGCAGTGCAAGAGTTGGAAAGACCAAAGACTGTGAAGGAAGTTAGAAGTTTCCTAGGATTAGCTGCCTTAATACTACAGGAGATTTGTATCAGGCCTTTTCCATGATTGCCTCAATTCTTACCAAGTTCCTGACCAAAAAAGGTCAAAGATTTTGTTACTCCCACTGGTTGGGGGGTAGTCCAGTTATGGTGCCAAAACTGTGCATTTAAACTCCTAGGATTGGTAATGTTCTGTAGGCCATCAGAACACTACCTTTAGTGTGCATACCCAATTGGCCCTCTTGGGCACTATGTAAACACATGCATGTTGGTCCAACCATCACACACATACTCACATTTCATGCACACTATCAAAACAAAGAAAGAAAACACTAGCACAAGTCTTAATCTTGGCTACCACACATTAGTCAATCTTATTAAGTTTTAGTGACCAGCCACTGCACCTATAACTTCCACTAATAAACTGTATCATTCTAGCCATGTACCCCCCATATTTTATTTGCTCCATTATCAATTAGAGACTTAGAAAAAACCAAGGAATTTTTTTTAACATCAATAGCCCATCTATGGACCAAGTTATAGATTTTTTAAGTTGATTACAAAATTCTAACCAAATGAACTGTAACTTAGGCAAATTTACAATGTCATATCTTTGGCTACAAGGCTCCAAATTCAGAAATTAAAAATTACAGTTTAACCTCTTGATGTTATCTAGGTTTGGTCGAAATTTTATACCAAGATTCCATCTACACAGGGAGATATAAAACTTTAAGTGCAGAGTCAAAATTCTGCTCACTTTATGACCATTTTGCCCATACAAAATTTCATAAGTGTGCAAACACTTCATTGACAAGGGGAAAACCCTCCAAAGCTATCCCATATATGTCCATTACAAATATGAATTACATTCCCTTTCTTTTAACAACTTTATGTGGCCAAAACAGAATTTACAAGTAAGCAGTCCATCATTCACACTTAGGCAGCTTCGCACCACATCACTTACATAGCCAAAACATTACTCAAATGTTCACATACTTGTCTCATTTTACATACACTACATGTACATGCATACATGAACTATGAAATGGCCTTAACTCAGCTAAACACACACCCTAAGTTACAGGAGTGCCTTAGACCCAATGGACTCCAGAACAGGATGTTGGACAGCTTCTGCACAACACAATAAGTACCACCATTAAAAGTACCGAATATGCTCCTAAAATCACAAAAATTTCCATATCATAATTAGACACATGGAAGTTCATGTACTTGAAATTTCATAGAGAAATTCAAATGAAAACTATTAATCTGAATGTTCTCTTTCAGGTGCTCCTGAAATGGACAGAAGGAGGGTAAGTTTCTTGAATCATACTTAGTAAGGGTTGATCAATAAAATCTTCAATCTTCAGCCATATACCTGGAATCCAAAGACACTAAAACACAAAAATACAGTACAAACACACAAATATACACATCCAAATGCACAAACAAACACAGCATCAAATGTATGAAATGCTGGCAGCAATAACACATTAAGGTTAGTCCGTAATCATGCAATTAAACAATAATATATCACTTTCGAAACACTATGGAATCCCTCCTCAAGCTTTTAATTGGCCTTAGGAGTCTTTTTGGTCTTAGTTAGTACTAACTTGGGCTCTAGAAACCCTTCTTTCTTGCTGCCATCTTTAGCATGGTAACACTAAGGCCGAAACCTTCCCATGCTTCTTTCCCCTTAACCCATATTTGGTTCCTTGAGCTTTTTGCTCTCTTTCAAGCATTGTCTTAGCTTCATGGATATTTCAAAGTACAGTAAACAATCCAAGAAACTCTAGAAAACCCTTAATTGCACTGCCATTACAGACACCAAAGATGTAGGGCCAAAACCTTTGGTGCGATTTCCCCCTTAACCTAAACTTGGTTCATCAAGCTCTTGGCTATCTTCCAAGCTTAGGGTCTCAGCTTCATGGATGTTTGGACATCAGTATTGAACAATGAACAGCCATGAAACCTAGATAAAACCCTTACCTTTTACTGGAAATCCAATAAATCTTTTGTAAACCCGCAAACTAGGGGTTTTTCTTGTTCTTGGTGCATCTGGTTGCTTCCCTTTGTGATTTATTGAGAGCTTGAGCTATGGTGGCTATGGAAGATTATGGAGGAGATAAGGAATAGGTTGTGCCTAGTGGGGGACAAAAATGGCCAAGAAATGGCAAGAAATCAAGATATTTTACTTGCCTTGATTAGTTTAACCTTAATCATCACTTAGGTCACTGTAAGTATGTCTTAAGCAAAGACTTTTTGACTAATCTTTAGCCCACCTTTTTGACTTCTTTAGCCCTCCTTTCTAACCTTAGAACCTGGATATAAAAGGCTTAGATAATGGTAGAAATGGTCATCTTTGACTCTTGTCAAAAATCATCCCATCCTTAAGTTATTTTTGTGAACAATTGTACACTTAGCTGTCCTAGGTTATTGAATAATAGCTTTTGTTTCTTTTATGCAATTCAGCCTCCAAATTTTTTTTCCATACCATTCATATCCTTCACATAACTTTCCAAACTCTTTTGTGAAAGTTTTTCAATTGAGTACCCAACTTTCCAAAACCTTTCAAAAAAGTCCATAGGTTGCTTGACAAACAAGCAATCCTTGAGGCTTTTATTGGGGGCCAACTTACCAACTTGTAACACTTTTAAGGAGGTGTTGATCATGCCTTTTAGCCCCCACACTTCAATCACTATGGTGAGAATTATACAATATAACAGTTTTCAGTCATGCCTTTTACCCCCCACACTTCAATCACTATGGTGAGCATTAGCTTGAGGAGGGCTGCCATAGTGATTTGGTTATATTTATTACATGTTTTATGGACTAATCTATTGTTATTGTTGCTGCTGCATTTCATGTGTTTGTTGGTTGTTAATGGCTGCTGCATTTGGTTTCTATATCTTGTATATATGCATTGTAGTTTTTGTGTTTTAGTGTCTTTGGATGCAGGTTCTAATGATGGTCACATTACATACTGAATCCAAGTGTTACCCTTCCTAAGTTTCTTAATGAAACTTACTCCCCTCAATTCTATCATTTCAGGTCCAACAGAAAGATCTCATTCAAACTGATATTTTTGGTTTGAATTTTGATCTAAAATTTCAGGTACATGAACTTCCATATGTCTAGTTATGATCTGGAAAGTTTGGTGATTTTAGGAGCACATTTGGTATTTTTAATGGTGGTACTTTTGTGGTATGCAGCAGCTGTCCAGCATCCTGTTTCTGGAGTCCATTGTATCTCAAGCACTCCTGTAACTTAGGGTGTGTACATAGCTTAGTTAAGACCATATTGTAGTGCATGTATGCATGTACATGTAGTGTATGTAAGATGAGACAAGTATGTGAACATTTGAGTAATATTTTGGCTATGTAAGTGATGTGGTGCAGAGCTGCCAAAGTGTGAATGATAGGCTGCTTACTGGTAAATTCTGTTTTTGCCACATAAAATTGATAGATGTAAGAACATGTAATTCCTATGTGTAATGGACATATATGGGATACCCTTGGAGGGTTTTCCCCTTGTATGAAGTGTTTTGCACAATTATGAAATTTTGTATGGGTAAAATGGTCATAATGTGATCAGAATTTTGACTCTGCATTTAAAGTTATATATCTCCCTGTGTCAAAGGAATCTTGGTATGAAATTTTGAGCACGCCTAGATAACATCTATAGGTTGAACTAAGATCTTGAATTTCTAAATTTGGAGGCCTGTAGCCAAAGATATGACGTTGTAAAGTTGGCCAAGTTACTGTTCATTTGGTCAGAATTTTGTAACCAACTTAAAAAATCCATAACTTGGTCCATAGGTGGGCTATTGATGTAAAAAAAACTTTCTTGGTTTGATCTAAGTATCTACTTGATAATGGAGCAAATAAAACATGCGGGTACATGGCTAGAATGATAAATTTTATTAGTGGAAGTTACAGGTGCAGTGGTTGGTCACTAGAACTTAACAGGTATTTTCCTTTTTTTTGCTGCCATAGTGTTTATGAAATGTGAATATGTGTGTGATGGTTGGACCAATATGCATGTGTTTACATAGTGCCCAAGAGGGCCACTTGGGTACGCACACTAAGGCTGGTGTTCTAGTGGCCTACAGAACATTACCAATCATGGGAGTCTAAATGCACAATTTTGGCACCATAATTGGACTACCCCAGAGTGGGTAACACAAAATCCATCTGAGTACTGCTTATCATCCTCAGACACATGGGCAATCTGATCAGGTGATAAAGATGCTAAAAGACCTGCTTAGGAGCTGTGTGTTGGATTCCAAATGTGAATGGGATCAACACTTGCCATTGGTGGAATTCTCATGTAACAATAGTTACCAAAGTGCCATTGGCATGGCACCTTATGAAGCATTATATGAAGAAGGTGCATGACACCCCACTGTTGGCTAGAAGCCTAAGACAGGCTAGAGTTGGGTCCTGAAATTATTGAAGAGACAACTGCCAAAATCAGGAAAATTCAAGAGAGATTAAAGGCAACCAATGAATGGACCACAACCTATGTGAACAAAAGAAGAAGAGACTTGGAATTTGAGGTTGGTGGCAATGTTTGGCTAAAAGTTGAACCAACCAAAGGCGCTGTCAGATTTGGTAGAATAACCAAGTTAGCTCCAAGATACATAGGTCCTTATGAGATCTTGAACAGAGCCGGCAAGGTAGCATACAAGTTAGCTCTATCGCCAAGCATGTGAAGTGTTCATAATGTTTTTCACATCAATATGCTTAAGAAGTGTCTATTGGACACAAAGCATGCTATTGTAGTGGAAGACATAAGTTGGAGCCTAACTTGACATATGAAGAGACACCTATAGTTTCCTGAGCCAAGGATACCAGAAGGTTAAGAAACAAACTTTTTCCCATGGGTAAAGTTCAATGGTCACACCACTATGAAATAGAAGCAACCTGGGAAACTGAAAAAGACCTTATGGAAAGGTATCTTGAAGATTACTCGAAGCCAAAGGCTATTTTGGAGGACCAAAACTTTTAAAGGGGGGAAGATTGTTAACACCACACAAAAATGGGAGAATTATAAGTGCGGCATAATGGTAAAAAAGCCATTATATTGTGTAATTCTATTCATAGTGATTGAAGTATGAGGGGTAAAAGGTATAATGAACACCTCCTTAAAAGTGTTCCAAGTTGGTAATGTGGCCCCCAAGAAAAGCCTTAAAGATTTCTTATTTGTCAAGCAACCTATCAACTTTTTTGTAAGCTTTTCAAAATTCAGGTACTCAATTGCAAAACTCTCAAGAAAGAAACTTGGAGAGTCATGTGAAAGATATGAATGATATAAAAGTGCTATTGGAGGACCAAATTGCCCATGGAAGACAAGTTTGGACAAAGGAAACACTAAATGCATTAAGGACCTAAATGTCCTAGTGTAAACCTTAAGGAGTTCAAGCTTTTGACTTAAGTCAAACGGAGGAATTGTGGGGTTATCCCACCATGGGTGTTAGTGTTGTGCCCAAAAGTCAGTCATGAGAAGATTGTATTTTTGCACATTGAGTCATGATATTTTATTAAGACATTAATCCAGCAATTATGTTTGTTGTTTTGTTCCTGCGTAACTTAACAAACATAATTGTAACCCTAGAATAATGATATTCTTAAAAGTCCCTGGTCTAGTATTATTGTGGAGCGGGTTGCAATAATACATAACGACTAGCATATGTGGAGACTAATATGAGATATGTAGTCTACATATGGGTACAAGTTGGAGAACTTGTGTACTGGACCGACCCACCATGAGAACACTACATGGATCGTTATATGAGTGTCATAAGTGATTCCCATAGTGATCAGGGTATATGTAGTCCTTCGACCTAAGATCATCAAGGTTCCCTACATGTGAGTCACATACTTTGATACTTTCCTTTGTTGCTCGTAACTGAGTGAACTTGAAGGAGGTCATTGGGTATGTCACATATCATGCGGAGGGATTTGTATGATCAAGATGGGATTTGTCCCTCCTATGTAACGGGAGTGATATCTTCGGGCCCCTTGATAGAGTGAGACTTAGAAAATGCATGGCCATGCTCGGATGAGTTGATATACGATATCAATGTCATCAGTTTAAGTTGGTCTACTCGGTAATCAAGAAACCAAAGATTGGGCTATACGAGAGTGACACATTCCATGTCTCGTGCTTAGTCTTGATATCTTGGACAAAGGGACAATGGCATATATCGGTGATGATCATAAAGGTTTAGTCGAATCATCGACAATCTTGTCACTTGGGTAGCAATGATGTGTTGCTAGACACCGCTCATTGCTTATGATCATAAATGTGATTTATGATCATTGCCAACGTGGCAAGAGCCTATTGGGTCGCACACATAGAGCTATTTGGATCATTAGAGTGCATGGGCTAATTATTTGGGTTATGGTTTCACTTTAATTTCGTATTAATAATGGGCCCAAGAGTTGAGCCATTATTAAGCCCGAAATTAAAGCCTAATTGGATTAGGGCTTTGAAACCCATTAGGCCTGGAAGTTGAGTCTCACTATAAATACAACTTTTAAGTGAGAAATTCGCAGGTCTCCTTGCCCTAGCCTCCCAAAAAGGACAGCCACACTCTTCTCTTGCAATTCCTTGGAGGACGCAAGCTAGCACTGCGAGCGCAAGAGAAACACATCTGTCGGGACGTGGTGGAAGCGTGGTGATCCCGAGAGGCTCGTGTGGATACCATAGAGAGCCTGAACACGTCAACTGTTCAGGTTTTGTGATTCAACTCTACAGTTGAGTGAGAGATCTCAACTGAAAATTAGGTATGAAAATTTTTGAACACCCGGTTTACCCCGTTTCACTTGGATCCTGGAGGGTTTCGGTTAAATTCCGCTGCGCTGTTTGGCTCCCGAAACCCAACAGTGGTATCAGAGCTACTGGTGAAACCCTAAATCGGGATTGAGTGTTGAATCGCATGATGCTATGTGTTCGGTTGCTTTTCGGCCATGATTAATTAGATTGATTCAAGATGCATGAAACTGGAATTCGTAATGAACATATGAGATATATGAAGAAACGACACAAATTGGTTAATGAGATTAATCTCAAATTGAATGGTATGAGATACCTATATGGATTAGGATTCTTGCAATAGTTGCAAAAACCCTAGCTTTGTTCGGATTCGGCCTGTTCGGGCACCGAAAGTAAGGTATTTTTGGTGGCTCGAATGGAGGAGTCTCGGGTGCCTACTTGCTCGAAATAGAAGATTTCGGGCTAAGCAATTGTAAGAAAATTTTTTGCGCCGGGGGGCGCTGCCCCCCACGCCCCCCGCAAGGGCGGCTCCCCTTGACCTCGTCCGCTGACCGGTCAGCGGAACCACCGCCCGGAACCACCACCTGACCGGCCAGCGGGACCGCCGTATGCGAAGCGCCACATAAATACAGCGGAGCGCCAATGCGAAATAAAAACTGGTTAATCAACGCGCAAAAATTGGCATGCATCTTTGTTGAATGAGATTTGACATGATATGCTGATTGGTGTTTGAAGCATGGTGCATGGTTATAGCCCTTGATTGGTTGTACTTGTAAATACGGCCTGCGAGTCGTGCCTTTTCTTATCACTCTCATTGTACATTCTCTTCTCACCTTACTCCCCTCGAATGTAACTCGAGGTTTCTATTATTGATGTAATAGTGCATTATGGGATCATCCAAGGTTGTATGTCTAAGGATCATCCAAGGAGGCATGTCCAAGGAGATGACAACAAAAGGGCAGCCAAGAAAGGAAGATAAGGAGCTTGTGAAGACTCTTTTCTTTTCTTAGGCTTTTATGATATTCTCATTGGCTTGAGAATATCGCATAGTTTGGGCTATAACCATGTCACGTTTACTTTCTTGTAAGCATGAGATGCATGTTTTATATTTGTATGTGATGCATGTATAAGACAACCGGAGATAACAAATTGGTGAGATCAAAAGAAAAAAATCCCTCAAACAAATATTAAGTCATTAAATGTGATGCCTTCCAAATGTTGGCACTCGTCAAGACTTTGATCAACATTAGGTGGGTTTGCCAAAGCAAAGCACCTATGTTCATCTTGGTAAGGCGCGATGGGATAATAGTGATATCCAAACTGCTAACTTTGGGTTCGACTTAACTAAGTCATCCTAATAGGATTAGGGACTTAGAGGCATAGAGTTGGGCTTAAGTTCATGAGATGAGCTTGGACAAGTGTTGTTCACCCAACTATCCAAGAGTTGCATAAGATGCAATTGGCAAGGAGTTGCCTACCTAAATAGCTGTAACTTGAGAGAAAAGCCAAAGCTGACTCAGGTTGTGGTCAAATATGGATCTTGGCCCACTAGAATACCTTAGCGCCGAGGTGTTCCGAAATAATATCGAGGGTTATTATTTTGAGGAAAATAGTGGGAGTATCGTTTAATAAAAGTCCTTATTAAATGAATTAAAATACATGACTCTTACACTGCATATTTACTGTTGTAGATAACCATGGCACAAAACACATCGACACTTTCGTTGCGATCGATCCTTGAGAAGGAAAAACTGAATGGGACCAACTTTCTCAAATGGTACCGAAACTTGAGGATAGTCCTCAAACAAGAGAGAAAGGCTTATGTCCTAGAGCAGCCCATTCCGAATGAGCCTGCTGCCACTGCTCCAAGAGCTGAAAGGGATGCTCACAAGAGGCATTCTGATGATGCTTTGGATGTTGCATGCCTCATGCTTATTACCATGGAATCTGAGCTTCAGAAGCAACATGAGAACATGGGGGCGTTCGATATGATCGAACATCTCAAAATGCTTTTCCAAGAGCAAGCTAGGCATGAGAGGTTTGAGACCTCTAAGGCATTGTTTCAGTGCAAGATGTCTGAGGGAAGTCCCGTGGGTCCTCATGTGCTCAAGATGATTGGGTACATTGAGAATCTTGAGAATTTGGGATTTGCTCTTCAGAAAGAGTTGGCTATTGATGTAGTCTTGCAATCGTTGCCTGAAAGCTACAGTCAGTTCGTCATGAACTATAACATGAACGACCTTGACAAGTCCCTCCCTGAATTGCTCAACATGTTGAGAACTGCTGAGCAAAACCTTAAGAAGGCTAAGCCCATTTTGATGGTTCAAAAGGGCAAGGGAAAGGGAAAAGCCAACAAGAAGAAGGATAAAGCTAATGGAAAGTCCAATGCTAATTCTTCTTCAGCTGCACTGAAACCAAAGGGTGGTGTGGCAAAGGAAGGGGAGTGCTTCCATTGTAAGCAACCTGGACACTGGAAGCGCAACTGCAAGCTCTATCTTGAAGAACTTGCTAAGGAAAAAGGAAGTAAGACTTCCACTTCAGGTATTTTTGTTATAGAGGCTAACTTTTCTACTTCCTCATCTTGGGTATTGGATACTGGATGTGGATCTCACATTTGTGCAAATGTGCAGGATCTAAGTAGAAGTAGAAGTAGAAGATTGGCCCGAGGTGAAGTGGACCTACGTGTTGGAAATGGAGCAAGGGTTGCTGCCTTAGCCGTAGGGACTTATGTTCTCACTTTACCTAGTGGATTAGTTTTAGAATTAGACAACTGCTACTTTGTGCCTACTATTAGTAGAAATTTGATTTCTGTTTCTTGTTTGGACAAGAAAGGTTTTTCATTTATAATAAAGGACAAATGTTGTTCTATTTATTTGAATGAAATCTTTTATGGTAGTGCTCAACTTAGCAATGGGTTGTATGTTCTAGACCTCGAAGATCCAATCTATAATGTGAATACCAAGAAGGTCAGATTAAATGATTCAAACCCGACCTATCTCTGGCACTGTCGCTTGGGCCATATAAATGAGACCCGCATATCCAAGCTCCATAAGGATGGACTCTTGGACTCATTTGATTTTGAATCATATGAGACATGTGAGTCATGTTTGTTGGGCAAGATGACCAAAGCCCCATTCACAGGGCAAAGTGAAAGGGCTAATGACTTACTAGGACTCATACATAGTGATGTATGTGGCCCTATGTCTACACAAGCTAGAGGAGGTTTCCAATACTTCATTACTTTCACTGATGACTTCAGCAGATATGGCTATGTGTATCTCATGAGACACAAGTCAGAATCCTTTGAAAAGTTCAAAGAATTCAAGAATGAAGTAGAGAATCAACTCGGGAAAAGTATTAAAGTGCTTCAATCAGATCGAGGTGGAGAGTACTTGGACTGAGAATTCCTTGACTATCTGAAGGAGTGTGGTATAGTATCACAACTCACTCCACCAGGTACACCTCAATGGAATGGTGTATCTGAAAGGAGAAATCGAACTCTGTTAGACATGGTTCGCTCTATGATGAGTCAAGCTGACCTTCCAAACTCCTTTTGGGGACATGCTCTAGAGACAGCCGCTTTTACACTAAACCGAGTTCCATCTAAATCGGTTCAAAAGACACCATATGAGATATGGAGTGGGAGGCGTCCCAATTTGTCTTTTATGAAGATTTGGGGCTGTGACGCTTATGTGAAACGTCAATCCTCTGACAAACTAGGGCCCAAATCTCAAAAATGCCTTTTTGTTGGGTATCCCAAAGAAACAAAGGGTTACTATTTCTACAATCCTTCTGAGCAAAAAGTGTTTGTTGCTCGAACTGGTGTCTTTTTAGAGAAAGAGTTTATCTCTAAAGGAACTAGTGGGAGGAAAGTAGAACTTGAAGAAATTCAAGAACAACAAGGAGACATCGAACCTGAAATGGAACCTGAACAGACACCGCAAGATGTTGTGGTTCAAGAGTCTGTTCCTGTAGCACAGAGCCCACGTAGGTCTAGTAGGATTCGGCGTGAGCCCAAGAGATATGGATTTCTCGTGACTCACACCGGTGATGTGATGCTCATGGATCAGGATGAGCCCACAACCTACCAACAAGCTATGTCAGGGCCTGACTCTGAGAAGTGGCTAGTGGCCATGAAATCCGAGATGGAATCCATGTATGAAAACCAAGTATGGACTTTGGTTGACCCACCTGAAGGGGTAAAACCCATAGGGTGCAAATGGGTTTTCAAGAAGAAAACTGACATGGATGGTAATGTGATTACCTTTAAGGGACGATTGGTTGCAAAAGGTTTCAAGCAAATTCATGGTATTGACTATGATGAAACTTTTTCACCAGTTGCTATGCTTAAATCCATCCGAATTTTGTTTGCTATTGCTGCACACTATGATTATGAGATATGGCAAATGGATGTCAAAACTGCATTCCTAAATGGAAAGCTACTTGAGGATGTGTACATGACACAACCTGAGGGTTTTGTCACTCCTGAGAATGCCAATAAAGTGTGCAAGTTGCAAAGGTCCATTTATGGACTGAAGCAAGCTTCTCGAAGTTGGAATCTTCATTTTGATGAAGCAATCAAAGAGTTTGGTTTTATCAAAAATGAAGATGAACCTTGTGTCTACAAGAAGGTTAGTGGGAGCGCTATTGTCTTCTTGGTGTTGTATGTAGATGACATACTACTCATCGGGAATGACATTCCTGAGCTACAGTCTGTGAAGACTTGGCTAGGGAAATGTTTCTCTATGAAGGACTTGGGTGAAGCAGCCTATGTGTTAGGCATCAGGATCTATAGAGATAGATCTAGAAAGCTTCTTGGCCTAAGTCAAAGTACATATATTGACAAGGTGCTAAAGAGGTTTAGCATGCAAGATTCCAAGAAAGGATTCTTGCCCATGTCACATGGTATCGCTCTTTCTAGATCTCAGTGTCCGAGTACAACTTAGGAGAGAGAGCGCATGAGTAAGATTCCATATGCCTCAGCAATTGGATCTATCATGTATGCCATGATATGTACTCGTCCCGATGTCTCATATGCTTTGAGCATGACAAGTAGGTACCAATCGAACCCCGGTGAGAGTCATTGGACAGCTGTTAAGAACATCCTTAAGTACTTACGAAGGACTAAGGATGCATTCTTGGTCTTTGGAGGTGAAGATGAGCTCATTGTAAGGGGTTACACCGATGCAAGCTTCCAATCCGATAAGGATGATTTTAGATCGCAATCTGGTTATGTGTTTTGTATTGGTGGTGGTGCTGTGAGCTGGAAGAGTTCAAAGCAAGAGACAGTAGCTGACTCTACAACAGAATCTGAGTACATTGCCGCCTCTGATGCTGCGAAGGAGGCAGTTTGGATCAAGAAGTTCATCACTGAACTTGGAGTGGTTCCAAGCATTGCCGACCCGATAGAGCTCTATTGTGACAACAATGGAGCAATCGCACAGGCTAAGGAACCTCGATCTCACCAGCGATCCAAACACATACTCCGACGCTATCATCTCATCAGGGAGATCATCGAGAGGGGTGATGTAAGGATATGCAGGACTTCGACAGACAGCAACATTGCTGATCCACTGACAAAGCCCCTTACGCAGCAAAAGCATGATAGCCATTCTAGGTCCATCGGTATTAGATACATGGATGATTGGCTTTAGTGCAAGTGGGAGATTGTTAGTGTTGTGCCCAAAAGCCAATCATGAGATGATTGTATTTTTTGCACATTGAGTCATGATATTTTATTAAGGCATTAATCCAGCAATTATGTTTGTTGTTTTGTTTCTGCGTAACTTAACAAACATAATTGTAACCCTAGAATAATGATATTCTTAAACGTCCCTGGTCTAGTATTATTGTGGAGCGGGTTGCAATAATACATAACGACTAGCATATGTGGAGACTAATATGAGATATGTAGTCTACATATGGGTACAAGTTGGAGAACTTGTGTACTGGACCGACCCACCATGAGAACACTACATGGATCGTTATATGAGTGTCATAAGTGATTCTCATAGTGATCATGGTATATGTAGTCCTTCGACCTAAGATCATCAAGGTTCCCTACATGTGAGTCACATACTTTGATACTTTCCTTTGTTGCTCGTAACTGAGTGAACTTGAAGGAGGTCATTGGGTATGTCACATATCATGCAGAGGGATTTGTATGATCAAGATGGGATTTGTCCCTCCTATGTAACGGGAGTGATATCTTCGGGCCCCTTGATAGAGTGAGACTTAGAAAATGCATGGCCATGCTCGGATGAGTTGATATACGATATCAATGTCATCAGTTTAAGTTGGTCTACTCGGTAATCAAGAAACCAAAGATTGGGCTATACGAGAGTGACACATTCCATGTCTCGTGCTTAGTCTTGATATCTTGGACAAAGGGACAATGGCATATATCGGTGATGATCATAAAGGTTTAGTCGAATCATCGACAATCTTGTCACTTGGGTAGCAATGATGTGTTGCTAGACACCGCTCATTGCTTATGATCATAAATGTGATTTATGATCATTGCCAACGTGGTAAGAGCCTATTGGGTCGCACACATAGAGCTATTTGGATCATTAGAGTGCATGGGCTAATAATTTGGGTTTTGGTTTCACAATAATTTCGTATTAATAATGGGCCCAATAGTTGAGCCATTATTAAGCCCGAAATTAAAGCCTAATTGGATTAGGGCTTTGAAACCCATTAGGCCTGGAAGTTGAGTCTCACTATAAATACAACTTTTAGTGAGAAATTCGCAGGTCTCCTTGCCCTAGCCTCCCAAAAGGACAGCCGCACTCTTCTCTTGCAATTCCTTGGAGGACGCAAGCTAGCACTGCGAGCGCAAGAGAAATGCATCTACCGGGACGTGGTGGAAGCGTGGTGATCCCGAGAGGCTCGTGTGGATACCATAGAGAGCCTGAACACGTCAACTGTTCAGGTTTTGTGATTCGACTCTACAGTTGAGTGAGAGATCTCAATTGAAAATTAGGTATGAAAATTTTCGAACACCCGGTTTACCCCGTTTCACTTGGATCCTGGAGGGTTTCGGTTAAATTCCGCTGCGCTGTTTGGCTCCCGAAACCCAACAATGGGGGAGGCAGCCAAGGCTTGATAAATGGGTCAAAAATGTTGGGCATAGGTGTACCAATGAGTTTAAGATAAAGAAACCATTATTATTGAGAAGGACAATGCATAAAGCAAGGTTAAGCTTGTTAAGTGTGTTTTGTGCCCTTAAGCTCATTTAAGGCCATTTAAGTGGCCATTTCACTTATCTCTCTCCCATTTTTGGCCCCCTCCAACCCAAGAACATAGCCACAATTCCTCCATAGCCACCACACCTTCAAACTTGCAATCAATTGAAATTGAAGGCAAAAAGAAAGCAAGAAAAGGCAATTGGAAGCTATGTGGTGCTAAGACTTGAGTGCACCTAGGATCAAGCTACAATTTTAGCATACACTCAAGGTAAGGGTTCTCTTGCTCTCATGGGTTGTTTTTTATATTTTCACGCAACTATGGAGCTATGGCTAAGCTTGGAAGAGATCCATGAGCTTGATGAACCGAGTGTAGTGAGGGGAGTGCACTTATTGAAGGTTTTGTGACCTATTGTGAAGTGCACAATGATGGCAGTGAAATAAGGGTTTTTAGAGCCCAAAGTTATTACTAACTAGTGTTTAAATCCTCCTAATATCAAGCATTAGCTTGAGGAGGGCTGCCATAGTGATTTGGTTATGTTTAATATGTGTTTTATGGACTAACCCATGGTTATTGTTGCTGGTGCATTTCATGTGCTTGTTGGTTGTGAATGGCTGCTGCATTTGGTTGCTATATCTTTTATATATGCAATGTGTTTTTGTGTTTTAGTTGTTCTAGATTCAGGTTTTGATGATGGTCACATTGCCTATAGAATCCAAGTGTTACCCTTACTAAGTTTCTCAATGAAACATACTCCCCTCAATTCTGTCATTTCAGGTTCAGCAGAAAGATCACATTCAAACTGACATTTTTAGTTAGATTTTTTATCTGAAATTTCAGGTACATGAACTTCCATATGTCTACTTATGATCTGGAAAGTTTGGTGGTTTTATGAGGACATTTGGTATTTTTAATGATGGTACTTATTGTGTTGTGTAGCAGCTGTCTAGCATCCTATTTCTGGAGTACATTGTTTCTCAAGCAGTCTGGGACATACGGTGTGTATTTAGCTAAGTTAAGACCATTATGTAGTTCATGTATGCATGTACATGTAGTGTATGTAAAATGAGACAAGTATGTGAACATTTGAGTAGTGTTTTGGCTATGTAAGTGATGTGGTGCATAGCTGCCTAAGTGTGAATGATGGGCTGCTTACTTGTAAATTCTGATTTAGCCACATATGGTTGTTAAATTCAAGGAATGTATTTCCTATGTGTAATGTACATATATGGGGTAGCCTTGGAGGGCTTTCCTCCTGTGAATGAAGTGTTTGAGCACTTATGAAATTTTGTGTGGGCAAAATGGTCTTAAAGTGACCAGAATTTTGACTCTGTATTTAAAGTTCTGTATATCCCTGTGTAGAATGAATCTTGGAATGAAATTCTGACCACACCTAGAGAACATCAAAGGGTTGAACTGGGATTAGGAATTTCTGAATTTCGAGGCCTGTAGCCAAAGATATAAGATTGCAAATTTGGCTAAGTTACTGTTTATTTGGTCAGAATTTTGTAACCAACTTAAAAAATCCATCACTTGGTCCATAGTTGGGCTATTGATGTAAAAAAAAATTCCTTTGTTTGCTCTAAGTCTCTAGTTGATAATGGAGTAAATAAAATAGGGGATACATGGCTAGAATGATACAATTTATTAGTGGAAGTTACAGGTGTAGTGGCTGGTCATTAGAACTTAACAAGATTCTCTAATGTATGGTAGCCAAGATTAATACTTGTTCTAGTGTTTTCCTTCTTTGCTTCCATAGTGTGCATGAAATGTGAATATATGTGTGATGGTTGAACTAATATGGATGTGCTGACATAGTGCCCAAGAGGGCCACTTGGGTATGCACACTAAGGGTAGTGTTCTGATGGTCTACAGAACATTACCAATCCTGGGAGTCTAAGTGCACAATTTTGGCACCACAATTGGACTACCCCGGAGTGGGTAAAAAAAGTTAATTTGTTAGTGGGCATTGAGATAGTGTAGCCCATGTTGTGTAACAGACATACCATATAAGTGACCTAAGTTTCAGTATATGTAATTTTGGTGCCAAATCTTGAACTTGTAAAAGCATGTATATATTGCTGGCAAAAAGGATTTAGAATAGTACTTGCCATGTTCCTTAGTTGTACACAATGAGCTTTGGCAAGCCTCCCAAGGCACTAAGTATAATGGGCCAGGTAATGCATGCATGGTTTGAACTAATGAATCTTAAAATGTATCTGTATACGTGTGAATGGATGATGAAACTTGGTGAGCACCCTAGGAGGACCTAAGGTAGGCCTTCCTAAGCACACTAGTGGACACATATACAGACACACACATGGCCACTAGTGCACATTTGGTAAGTCTACTCAAATGCATTCAGAAGTTTAACACATTAAACTTCAAACTTAATGGTGTAACTAGTAACCTCCACCTAATCCTTCCTCGTTAATAGCTAAATTTTGAATCAAGAATCCTAGTTGTCATGCTCTAATTTACCCTATGGAACTAAGAATGGAATTAACCTCCTAGAGGTATTAGGGTGGGGGTGAATTTGGGCTTGTCAGAGTTGGTATCAGGGCTAGAGTTATATAGGACCTGAATGGTCTATTAGGTCAAATCCCATTATAACAAATATGTGTCTGTGTTGTGTTTTGTAGGAATGATGACTAGACGTAGAGAAAGAAAAAGGGAAAATCAATTGAACATTAAGGTTGATCAAAAAGAATGATCAACAGTGTGAGAATGAGGAGGTGGTTGAAAGTAGCATTAGGCCACATAATAGGGCTAGAGAGCTTGAACCTAGTGTGCAAGATAATGGGAATGATGCAAGCAAGTATTGCACAAGTTGTGGTTGGTATGCAGGCCCTTGTTAGGGATTAGGCCCAGGCACCTACAGGTGCTATGGTAGAGGAAGAATAGAAGGAAGGAAAAATAAGAAGGAAGCCAAGAAAGGATCCAAGAAAAAAAGAACAAGCTAGCATCATGAAGTAGATGAAGAATAGGTGCAGGATGATGAAAAAGAAATCCTAGAGGAAGAATGTTGAGATTAGAAATCAAAATAAGTAATGAGAATAGGGAATGGGAGTAGATAGGCACTAATGCAGGAAGAATGGAGCTAGTTTCTGAGAGGTCTAAGGAGTTAGTTTCTAAAAGAAAGTCCAAGACCCCTGAAAACAAGGATAGAAGGGCCAGAAGGGGAAGGTTTAAGGGTCAACCAATTAGAAGGCTTTCTAGCACTTAAACCAGTAGTATTCAAAGGCATTGGCGATCCAGATGAAGCTAAATTTGAGATCTACTAGATTGAAAATGTGTTTGAAAGAATGGAGATACATTCACCTAGAAGGTGCTACTAGCTTCTTTCAAGCTAAAAGGTAGTGCAGAACTTTAGCAGAGAATAGTGCAAATGGAATATATAACTAAGAATAAGATGAAGCCTACAAGGAAGAAAGAACCTGTGAGGGGGGTAGAATTTCTTTAAGTGTTCCAACAATAGTAAGTCAGTGAAGCTCTTAAATATCAAAAGCAAATGAAGTTTGATCTATTGGAACAAGGGAATATGTTTGTGATGGAATATGAGCATAAGTTTAGTAGTCTCCTCAAGTATGCTCCTTAGTAAGATGGACAAGAATAATTAAGCACTACAAGGTTCATAGAGGGGCTAAGACTTGAGTTACGGCAAATACTCAAAGCTATTGGCATCAAGAACTATTATGAAGTTGTTAAAAGGGCTCTAAAATTGGAACAACAGTTTCACCACTATCTACTAAGATATATTAAAGGAACTCCTATAGGATACCTAGGTAGTAAGAAGAGAGCTAGAAAAAGGATAGGTGGAGCTATGTATGGAAAGAAATAGAAAAGACAAAAAAAAACTTTAAAGGTTTGGGCCTCAATGACAAACCTGTGGAAAGTATCATGGTTTTATATCATGTTATAGACTTATAGAAGGGTGTTTAAAATGTGGCTCCCATGAACATCGGGTTAGAGACTATCCAATCAAGAAAGAGGAAAGCTCATTGGCAAAAAGGATAGGATGGCAAAGGAAGGAGAGCAGCAGCACCCCTACCCCCTAACTTAATGCAGAGGCAGCCAAGGCAGCCCATACCAGTTAAAGCACACCCCCAAGATGGGAGTGTACATCAGATTATGGGATCAAAAGGAAATGGGGAACCCAGCACTACAGAAGATGTCGTAAGCCAGAATAAACTAAAGAGGGAAGCATTAAATGGTAACCTTTATCTTTATGCTAAACTCATTTTTGTTCTTTATGATACTGGTGCATTTATATCTATCATCTCAACTAGACTAGTTAGGGAATTGAATTTAGATGTTACAACATTACCTCAATTGTATATGATCAGGATAGCTAGAAATGAAATGATGTTTTCACATCACATAGTCAAAGACTGTGTGATTAGGCAAAATCAGCTAAAAGAAAAGGCTAATCTGATCATTCTGGAAACTAGTGGTTATGATATTATATTAGGCATGAACTAGCAGGCTAAAAATAATTTCATCAGAGATTGCCAAAATAGAAGGCTAATATTACTTGGGTCAATAGAGAATTCTTTAAAGGATTCAATAAGATGCAATGTTGGGCAAGTAGAAGTTATGGATTATATGCCTATACATTTTGAAGAGAAATACATGGGCTTAAATGAAAAAGATACTAAAGATGAACTAGATAAAGTTTCCATTATGAAGAAATTTCTAGAAGTATTTCCTTCCGAGTTGCCAGGGTTACCACCTCTAAGAAGGGTAGAATTTGAGATGAAATTAATTTCTAGTGCTAGTCCTGTATCTATTGCACCCTACAAGATGCCTACTCCTGAGATGAGTGAACTGAAAAAGTAATTAGATGAACTCCTTCAAAAAAGGATTCATCAGGCCAATTGTGTCTCATTAGGGGAGTGCTAGTGCTATTTGTAAAAAAGAAGGATTGGACACTTAGGTTATCCATTGACTATAAAATGCTCAATGCTATAACTATAAAGAATTAATATCCCCTCCCTACAATTGAGGACTTATTTGATCAACTTAATGGAGAGACAATCTTCTCAAAGATTGATCTAAGATCTGGATACTTCAAATTAAGGGTAAATGAAGTAGACATTCCTAAGACTATTTTCAGGACAAGATATGGGCACTTTGAGTATACAATAATGCCTTTTGGGCTTATGATTGCCCCAACATTTTTCATGGATTTGAAGCAGAGGTTATTTAGAACATATTGATAGTTAAAAGGTTGTCACCCATAGGCCCTTTAGACTAGTGGGCCTAAGACCATCCCCAGAATGTTCCATGACCAACTTCGGTAAAAAGGCTATTGACTACCCTCTGTTAGCATCTCAGCTAACATCAAATAGAGACTTGGTACCTCCCTTGGCGATGTAGCATAGCAAACATTGGAAAAAAGTGCTTAATACCACCTTCGGATGACCTACTTTGGGTTGTATGTTAACCATCGTCAAGCAATTAGCTAATATCACCTCAAGAAATCCCTCACTACCCTTAGAGACAAGCATGGCTTCCTAAGGGGTTTGAGAACATCCAAAGGCTCATAAGGGAAAATGACAAATACCTAGCCACAAGGACAATTGGCAGGAACCTCCATATGGCCTTAACCTCTTGTCTAGGCATAACCACCTATGAATAGCCAAACACACCTTTCCCTGAGGTACGGGCTAAACATATGCAGATCTGGCTGACCACATGTCCCAATTTGATTAACTAGGGAAAACGGGCTTCCCTTTAAAGCCTTATATAAATACTTGGGAGGCTCCCAGGTAATACACGAGAAAGACCCTTTTTCTACCTTCTACTCTTAACAATTTCTCCCTCATACACTAACTTGGATGTTAGAGGCCCCGTTCCTAACAAATACTCTGAGGAGCTCCTAACCCTCGTTCTTATAGTGCTGTAGATATCATTCGTGTGAAGTTCTCCCGAAGGCAAAAAATGTCCTACATCGAAGATGTCTTAGACCATCATTTGGCATTGTCAGTGATAACCTATCCCCAAGTCACCGTCATTGAGACTAGGCATTCTAAGAACAAGGGAGTTCCCAAGTCCTAGTCCACACATGAGCCTCTGGTGATAAGCACCCCCAAAGCTTTCCTTGCCCGAGGACGAACATCCTTTCATGGTCACAATGGGTTTCTTGTGCGAATTTGAGTGCTCCCTTATGGCCGACATGACACAACTGCTTGACCAAAAGTGGTGACAAGCATGGTACTGATGCCCGGTGGCTTCATCGTTGAGGGTCATGTTGAATGGTGGAGAGACTTCCTGCGAGGAAGAATGCCTGGAGGCCAGATCCACGATGGGAGTGCACTTGAAAAGCTCAGGAAAAGTGGGTCAGGAGGTCCCTGGGGTGTTGTTCCGGGGAGGAGCCTCCGACGCCCAAGTCAGTGATGCTGAAAGAAGGCAGAGGAAATAGCACTAAGAGGCTTAGTGGGCTCGCCTGGTAGTGTTTTCTCAGAGAGGGAGAGTCGGATTCTTTGTCAGCCGTTTGCCAAGGCTTGTTTCCTGGTATTTATAGGAATGTCCAGCCCGTTCAGATCGTGACACGTGTTCGGTCGGATGTTCTCTGAATTTCTGGACGTAGGGGACAAGTAGTCGGTCGCAGTCTCCTTGAGCCCTGAACCGAGACAGGCAGTGACATGACCTAAATGGCGTCAGCGTGTCAGACCGCCGTTTGGGGCGGTCTGTAGCATTAGTGGGCGACATGTCAGAGGCTCCTTAAATGTTCCTGCCGTACTCCCGAGGTCCCTGGGCGAGGTTGTCCTCAGGTACGGACGATGCCTCTTCGGGAAACATGCTCCTAGTTCGGGGGTTCCCATATTCAGGAGTTCCGCCTTTGGGGAGATCGTGTTCGGCCCGCTATAGCTGGTGACTCTTTTCCAAAGGCGATCTGCTTAAAACCTCGGGGGGGTTAGTAGTATCCTCAAGTTTCCTGGCGTGCCGAGCTCGAGTTATTCGTCTTTGCTCCCGAGGTGTGTAATCCCACCTTTTCCCGGGCAGCGTCAGGTTTCCTGGCCGTTCTCTCGGCAGGGAGTTCGGCCAGATAGAGGCGATAGCCCTTTGGCTATCACATGCCCCCCTTTAGAAAGCCGAAGTTACCACTTCGGTTTTGCACTCTTTCCAAGGATGTTCATTGGGACTCTATAGGTAATAACACCTGTGCCGAAGATACACCTCTTGCCCGAAGTCATGAGCTGTTCGGCCATAGGCTGTCTTTTGTTGTCTTCGAGACAACCTGCTTTTTACCTTTTGCCGGTCTGCGCAGCGTCGCGCCTCATATTCACGGATACTGCTGACTCCGGAGTTGGCTCCCATATTCACGGACTTCAACGGGCGTATTCACGCCATCTCCGACTGGGGTCCCGAGGTTTCCTCGCGTTCTCTCTATCCCTTCCCCATTAACTGGAGGTTGATGACCGAAGAAGTCCTTCGGGAGTTAGGGGTGGTGAAGGAGCACGAGACAGACCTCGAGATGCCGGGTCCTGCCATCGCCGGGGAGGATTCCTGGTTGGTGCAGCTCCTTCGGGAGGAAATCTCTTTTGAAACATTTTTTGAAAGTAAGTTATCTTCTACTCCCTTGTAGTTTTTTCCTCGGACTTACGCTGTTGTCTTTTTTTTTTTTCAGAGATGGGCGACGGGACTGCTACGTTCTACAAGTCCCTTTTCTCCGGCCAGGTAGAGAAGGGCGAACAGACAAAGAAAGCGGTTTCCCGAAGATGGAAGTCCACTATTGCTGGGCCTTCGGCTAAAAGGGCAAAGAAGACCAATCTTCCTCCTCAATTGGAAACTCTTGAGGAGGTAAGTGAGGAGCCCAAGGTTGCCAAAACTCCGGCACTCGAAGTACCTACTGAGGTGCCTCCTGAAGTGCCTCCTCAGAGCCCTACCGCCTCGTAGGCCCCTCCTGATGCCGCGGTAGAGGTTCCTTCTGCCGAGGAGCGGCGTAAAAGGAAAGGCAAGGATATTTCCACCGAGGAGCCCCAGGACTCCGAGGACACAGTTGCTGAGGTACCGCCAGGTTCGTTTCTTTTAGACGAAGTGTAATAATGCTTTTTACTTTGCTGAAATTTTCTTTGTTTTGACCAGCTTCTCATTTTTCATGCAGGGGAGTTACTTACCCCCTCTTGGGCGGCCGAACACGCCCGGAGGCGATCCCTCCGCGATGCCAAAGTCCCGCAAGGGAAGATCCCCAAAGAGCCTTTCTGGACGTTCACGGAGGACATGAACTTGTTCTCCGAGGACTGTCCTCAAATGGCGAAGGAGATCTCGAAGGGGGTGTTCACTGATGCCTTCTTCAGGGCTATTGCGGCAACCCACCCGGGTGATGACACCCTTGCTGCGAAAGTTACCGAGCATGCTGCTCAGGTATGCTTAACACCTTTTCCCCATTATTCCTAAGTGTTTTGGCTCTTACTGATCTTACGTTTACCTTTCTGCAGCTGCTGGGGTATGTCGGCTACCTCCGAGTTCGGGTGGCCAGGCAGTCATCTTTCCGAGCTTCGGCGTTAGAGGCCTTAGAAAAAACAAAGGCCATGTGCTCGGAGTTGGGCATCAAGAACCAGCAGTTGGCAGATGCTGCAGAGAGAGAAGTTGCTGCCCTTCGGGAGGAGTTCCGAAAGGAAAAGGAAGATATTTTAAGGGACTCCTCCCAGAAGATTTCTGAGCTCGGCGAGCAGGTGGCGGGAACGCTTGCTGCCAACGAAGCGCTTCTACAGGATAAGTCAGAATCTGACAATCTTATTCTGTCGTTGGTGGCTGAGAAAAATGCACTGCTAGCCGAGATAGAGTCTTTGAAGAAGGAGCCTGAGAAGAAGAAAAAGCTGAAGAAGGAGGTTGCGGATCTGAGGGACGAGCTCGAGGACCTTGAGATCAAGAAAAATGAATCTGATCAAATGTCGAAGGTCACCTTCCAGGACGGCTTTTGCCTTGCTCGGCATCAAGTCCTTCAGAGGTTCCCAGATCTGGACCTCTCTTTCTTGGAAGCCTTGAACATTCCCGAGGGTCCTCGGTGGTCCTGGTCGAAGATCGAGTACCTGAAGCTGCCTCCTTCAATTACTGCGCCAAAAAAGGGAGCAGAAGCTGGTGGCTCTCGGGCTGCCGAGGACTCTTAGGGTGTTCTAAGGGCTTTGCCTTTTTTCTCCTTCATCTTTCTGTACTGCTTCTTCGGGCATATTGCCTTTGTAAGTTTATTTTTAATGGAAGATCTTTCTTGGTTAAGCTTCTTTGGTATGATTTTGCATTTCCATTGTCCCGAGCATGTTCGCTTCAAGAGACTTTTTTGGAAAGCCAGCAAAAAATGTGTCTAAGTCTTTTTGTGGGTCTTTTTCCTTTTGTTCCGAACACGTTTGTTCAAGGGACTTCGAAAATCCTGCTCTGGGCTTTTCATGGCGAGTACCTTTGCGGAATTCTGACTTGCACAATTCAGTATACTTGAGAATTTTTCTGTACTTAGAATATATTTTTTGTACGACAGAATTCTTCCGTGGGGCCTTAAGCGTAAAATTTTTTCAAGGCGTCTGAGTGCCAAGTATTTTTCAATTCTACGCCTTCGGCGTTGCCAAGTTTGTACACACCCTTTCGTACTTCAACAAGAACCAGATAAGGTCCTTCCCAGTTCGCGCGAAGTACTCCGTGGGATGGCCTTTGAGGTGCAAAATCCGCCTTTCGGAGAATGAGGTCCCCTTTCTTGATTTCTTTTGGCCTGGCCCGTAAGTTTATAGCCGCGGCCACTCTTTGCTGAAAAGCTTTTCTTCTCAGTTCGGCTATTTCTCTGTGTTCGCCGATGAGGTCAAGCTTGGTTCTTAAGCCGAGGTTGTTTCCTTCTTCATCAAATACTTGCACCCGTACTGATGGTTGGATTATCTCGATTTGGATGATGGCCTCTGTACCAAAGATGAGCGAGAAGGGAGTCTCCCCTGTGGCTCTTCGGGGCGTCGTTCGGTAGCTCCATAATACGCTTTGGAGTTCTCCCAGCCATTTCCCTTTTGCTTCCCCTAATCTCTTTTTTAGGCCATCTTTTATGGTCCTGTTAGATACTTCCACCTGCCCGTTGCTTTGGGGGTGAGCTACTAGGGCGAAATGCATCTTTATTCCGAGGTTGCTGATAAATTCCTGGAATCCTTTGTCTATGAACTGGCAACCATTATCAGCTACTAGCACCCTCGGTATGCCGAATCTGCAGACAATGTTTTTCCATACGAACTTCTGCACTTCCTTTGCCGAGATAGTTGGCAAGGGTTCCGCCTCAACCCATTTGGAGAAATAATCTACTGCTACCACGCAGAATTTCACGCCTCCGGGCGCTGTGGGTAGTGGCCCAATAAGGTCTATACCCCAGACCGCAAAGGGCTAGGGATAGTCGGCCGAAGTTACTATTTCCGAGGGTGCCCTCTGGATGTTCGCGTGTCTCTTTGGTAGAGATCCGCATTTCCGGACGAACTGCCTTGCGTCCTTTCTCAGGGTAGGCCAAAAGTATCCTTAGCGGATTATTACTGCTGCAAGGGCGTCGGTTCCAATGTGTGAACCACACATACCTTCGTGAACTTCTTCGAGGATCATTTCAGTGTCCTCTTCGTCCACGCATCTCTACAGTTGATTCGCGTATCCCTGCCGGTACAACTCTTCGCCAATTAGGAAGAATCGACCGGAGCGCCTTCGTAGTTTTGCAGCGTCACCGGGGTCTTGGGGTAGCATGTTTTCTGCGAGGTATCTTTTTATTGGATCTTTCCATCCTTTTCCTGAGGTTGCTATGCTTAGCACTGAGATGCTCGGATGTTCTAGCAACTCGGTGTACGTTTTTTATTTCACCAAGCAATCTGCCTCAGTGTTATTCCGCCGAGGTACGTTTTTGATTCATACGGCGTCAAACTCTTGAATGAGTCTTGCTACCAGCTCGTGGTACTTTGCCAAGGTTGGGTCCTTCGCCCCGTAGTCTCCGGCCGACTACCGAACTACTAGCTGGGAATCGCTGTGAGCTTTCAAGTTTCTGACGCCAATTTTTTTGGCCAGGCGCAATCCTGCTACGAGGGCTTCATACTCGGCCACATTGTTAGTGACGCTGAAGCTGAATTTGATAGCCTTCCTTACCTCTAGGCCTTCGGGACCTCTGATAATTACCCCAGCTCCCTGGTGTTCGGACCCCGAGGCTCCGTCAACATGCAAGGTCCATTCCGGCTCACCTTCGTTGGGATCTAAATGGCTATCCTCAGTGGCGGGTATTTCAGCGATAAAATCTGCCAATGCTTGAGCTTTTATGGCCTTCCGAGGTTCATAGGTTATATCGTGCTCGCCAAGCTCTATGCACCACTTGGAGAGCCTCCCTGAATGGTCAACTCTCCTCATGACATCCCGTAGTGGTAAACTACTTCGGACGATGATGGGGTGAGCCTGGAAGTATGGTCGCAGCCTTCTCCCTGCAAGCACCAAGGCGTATATAGCTTTTTGCAGCAGAGGGTACCTGACTTCGGCGCCATGTAGGGATTTGCTTACATAGTAGACCGGCCATTGCTTTGGGCCTTCTTCTTTTATGAGGACCGAGCTTACTGCTTTTTCCGTGACGGCGAGGTATAGTACGAGGGGCTCCCCTTCGCGAGGTTGTCGCAGAGTCGGCAGGGTGGCCAGGTAGATTTTGAGTTCTTCCCAGGCCTTTTGGCAATCTTTATCCCAGGGATGATCATCCCTTCCAAGGTTGCCCTCCTTTTTTGTTGCCTTAGTGAGGATTTTGAAGAAAGGTCGACACCGATCCCCGTACCTGGAAATAAACCTGCTAAGAGAGGTTATTCTTCCAGTGAGTCTTTGCACATCTTTCACTGTGGCAGGAGTTCGGAACTCGAGTAGAGCCTTAATTTTTTCCGGGTTGGCGTCGATGCCTCTTTCGGATACCATGTACCCAAGGAATTTTCCCGAGGTTACCCCAAAGATGCACTTTTCGGGATTGAGACGGATCCCGAAGGCTCTGAGCTTTTGGAAGGTTTCCTCTAGATCTGCAACGTGGCTGCCAGGCATCTTGCTCTTGACTATCATATCGTCAACATACACTTCCATGTTTCTCCCCATTTGGTCCTTAAAGACTTTGTTCATCAATCTTTGGTAGGTGGCTCCTGCATTTTTGAGCCCGAAGGGCATCCTGACGTAGCAGTATGTTCCTCCCTCGGTGATGAAGGCGGTTTTTTCTTCATCTTCGGGGTCCATTCTTATTTGATGGTAGCCACTGAAGGCGTCTAGGAAGCTTAGGAGTCCATATTCAGCGGTTGAATCTACCAGTTGGTCTATTGGTGGGAGAGGGTATGAGTCTTTCGGGCAAGCGTCGTTCAAATTTCTGAAGTCGATGCACATCCGGAGCTTGCTACTGCCTTCTTTTGTGGCAATGACCACGTTGCTTAACCATTCAGGGTACTTGACCTCCCTGATGACTTTAGCATCTAACAGGCGCTGGACTTCGGTTTTGACAAAGCTGCTCTTATGGGCTGAGATGCTTCGTTTCTTTTGCCGGACGGGCTTTGCATCCGGGCTTACTTTGAGGCTATGCTGTATTATGCTAGGGTTTACCCCTGGCATGTCTTTCGGCGAGTAGGCAAACAGATCTTTATTCGTCAGTAAAAAGGATACAATATTTTTCTTGTCTCCTTCGGCCAAGCTCTTCCCTATCCGGGTAGATTGACCTGGGACAAGTTCTACTGCTTCCTTTTCCGCTTTCGCGAGATCTTCTTCTTTGCTCTTCTCTGGCGTTTTTGCCTCTATTGCTTGTGCGAAGTTATTTGTCGGTGCTTTTCGTGCTTTTACAAACACCTTCCTTACTTCGGCTTGATCTATGAAGATCTCTGCATCTCCATCCTTGGTGGCGAATGTGATAGTCAAGTATTTCACATCAGGGCGAATATGCAAGTTTCCCTGTGTTTGGCTTCCGAGGATGACGTTGTAGGCAGAAGGAACGTCCATGACGATGAACCTTGCCATTGTGGAGGCATATAAGTCAGCTGCTCCATCTGTTGAAGTTCCTTTCAACATCAGGGGGAGATCAATCATTCCGAGGACGGGCAGCTCGGAGGGTCCAACCCCGAAAGTGGGCGAGGTGATAGGTTTGAGCTTGCTGCCGTGGATGCCTAAGTTCGGCAGTAAATGAGAAAATAGGACGTCAGCGTTTGATCCATCATCAAGCAGCACTCTTTTGACGTCCCAGTTCCTTATCCTCGCCATGATTAGCAGCGGATCGTCATGGGGGAAGATGACGGTGGATCCATCCTTGCGGGCCAGTTTCTTTGCTGGATTCTGATATTCCATGACCGCGATCTCTCTGGTCTTCCGCTTTCTTTCCGAGGATGGGAGCCCTGTGGTGATTGTTTGTATTACCCCTGCCGGAGGTGGGGGGCGCCTTTTCGGACTTCGGTTTCTTCGTCTATCGGAGTCATACTCCTCATCTTCGGCCCTTTCTTCCTCGTCTTTTTTCCTTTTCGGAGAAGGCATCCGCAGATATTTCCGAAGTTGGCCTTGTTTGATTAGCGACTCAATGTACTTCCTCAACTGGAAGCAATCTTCGGTGTCGTGGCCGTGGTCGCGGTGAAACTGGCAGAACTTGTTGATGTTTTTCTTGTTATCGGCGGTCATGGCCCTCGGTCGCCGAATCTGCGTCCCTTGCCTTTCCAATGTCATGAGGATGTTAGTCCGCGTGGTGTTGAGGGGTGTGAAGGTTGGGGGTTTCCTTCCCCGCATCCTCCGGGGTCGACCTGCTTGTTCAGTCTAGTGCCGTGCTTGTCGGTCGGGCCCTTCGGCGTGGGGATAATCGGACTTCGGGACAGCCATTCTCAGCTCTTCGGCTGTCATGTGCTGTTCGGCCCTTCGGTAGAATTCTCCGAGGGTGTCCGGGGGGTCTTTTGAGAACTCGTAAAACAGCTGTGAGTCTCGCCGAAGGCCTAGTGTCATGGCGAGAATGCGTATTTCTGGCCGGAAGTCCGGGACACTCAGAGCTTTCCTGTTGAACCTTTCGACATAGTCTCGGATGGTTTCTCCGTTTCTCTGCTCTATGTCGAACATCTGAACAGGCATCTTCGCCGTTGGCCGACTTCCAATGAATTGCTGTGTGAATGCTGTAGACAACTCCTGGAATTCAGTAATGGTTCCTAGAGGCAATGAGTTATACCATGCAGTTGCTGGCCCTGTGAGGGTGACTTCGAAGCACTTGCACATAGTGGCGTCGTCGGCGCCGTGCATTATCATGCTGCGCCGGTACTTGGTCAGATGGGCCTGTGGATCCGTTCGGCCATCATAAATCTCCAGCCGAGGTACTCTGAAGTCACCTGGCATGGCTGCCTCAACGACGGCCTGAGTGAATGGGGAGTCATCTTCACAGAAGGTCCCCGTCAATCTGGCCCAGACAGGTTTTCTGGCCACTTGTTTTTCCACCCTGTCTAGCCGTGCTAGTATCCTCTCCATGAGGATCGTGGCGTTGGGCCCTTCTTCTGGGAAGGGAGATCGCCGGGGCCTTTTCGGGGAGCGAGTTCGGCGGTGAGGAGACTGAGACCTTGCCTCAGGCGACGAACTCCTTCGCTGTGAGACTTTCGGTCGCTTGGATCCCGCTAGTCCCAAAGGCCGTTTTCCGAGGGGTATGTCTTCAGTAGAAGATTCTTCGCGCGGGTCTCCGCTTCCCGAACTGCGGTGGGCCGACTTGGGGCTTCTCTCCCGAGGGCGTGCTGGCGAGGGAGGTTTTTGGGCCTGAGCCTGTTGCGGCCACCTTTGGTTCATCTGTTGCGTCATTTCAGCTATAACAGAACGTTGAAAGTCCTGTAGAAAGCTCATAGTGATTACTAGGGGTCGGTCTTCCTCGGGCGCAGAAGTCCCTGGGGGTGTTTGCTCAGCAGCCGGTTGGTTCTCAGGCGCGGACGGGGACCTCGGGAGTCCCTTGTCCTTAGAACGCCGAGTTTCAACGACGGCGATCTCAGAGCGGGTTCCCACAGACGGCGCCAAATGATGCCCGGTGGCTTCATCGTTGAGGGTCATGTTGAATGGTGGAGAGACTTCCTGCGAGGAAGAACGCCTGGAGGCCAGATCGACGACGGGAGTGCGCCTGAAAAACTCAGGAAAAGTGGGTCAGGAGGTCCCCGGGGTGTTGTTCCGGGGAGGAGCCTCCGACGCCCAAGTCAGTGATGCTGAAAGAAGGCAGAGGAAATAGCACTAAGAGGCTTAGTGGACTCGCCTGGTAGTGTTTTCTCAGAGGGGGAGAGTCGGATTATTCGTCAGCCCTTTGCCAAGGCTTGTTTCTTGGTATTTATAGGAACGTCCAGCCTGTTCAGATCGTGACACGTGTTCGGTCGGATGTTCTCTGAATTTCTGGACGTAGGGGACAAGTAGCCGGTGGCAGTCTCCTTGAGCCCTGAATCGAGACAGGCAGTGACATGACCTGAATGGCGTCAGCGTGTCAACTGCCGTTTGGGGCGGTCTGTAGCGTTAGTGGGCGACATGTCAGAGGCTCCTTAAATGTTCCTGCCGTACTACCGACGTCCCTGGGCGAGGTCGTCCTCAGGTACGGACGATGCCTCTTCGGGAAACATGCTCGTAGTTCGGGGGTTCCCATATTCAGGAGTTCCGCCTTCGGGGAGATCGTGTTCGGCCCGCTATAGCTGGTGACTCTTTTCCAAAGGCGATCTGCTTAATACCTCGGGGGGGTTAGTAGTATCCTCAAGTTTCCTGGCGTGCCGAGCTCGAGTTCTTCGGCTTTGCTCCCGAGGTGTGTAATCCCACCTTTTCCCGGGCAGCGTTAGGTTTCCTGGCCGTTCTTTCGGCAGGGAGTTCAGCCAGATAGAGGCGATAGCCCTTTGGCTATCAGGTGCCATGCAAGGACCCCCTCCCTAGAGCCTCACTTGGAGAGGGGCCATCGATCATCTCATTGGTGCTCGCCTAATAGAAGCCTCCATGATGAGTCTTCAATAGAAAACCTATCATCGCATGGATGGTACATGGCAAGGTCCCGATCAAATGAACTAAAGGGTTCACAATGATGGCCTTCTTCTCCCCGTGAAAAGTTCCCGTCTCCTTATCATCGAAGTTACTCGCCCAGGAGAAGACATCACTCTTCCCTTCCACATCATTTTTGGCAATGAGAAGAAAGCAGCACTACTATCCTAATGGAAAAGATCCTATAGAAGTTTGACAAAGTGGAGAAATAGGTCTCCCAGAAGCCTATATGGTTAAGGTTATCTGAGACCTTTATTGGAGATGATGCCCCATTCATTCAAGCAATGATGGAAGTACCAATGCCTAGTGACTTTTGGGTACCTTGCCTAGAGACCTACGACAGGTGAAGTGACTTGCAAGATCACCTGAGCAAGTAGAAGGGGAGTATGGTGCTTCATCAAGCTGATGATGCCACCCTCTACAAGTGTTTCAAACACTTTCTGGACTGACTACGGTGTGGTATAACTCTTTTGTGCCTGGAACAATTGTGTGGTTACAAGAGCTATCCACAATGTTCATAAAACAATTCATCAGCAGTAAACCAATGAAAAAGAAGCCAGTTCAAATGTTTGACATAGCCCAGAAGAATTGAGAGACCATTCAGGTTTATGTCAAAAGGTTTAATAAAAAGGCCCTTAGTTTCCCTGACTTTTGCCCAGAAATTTAGATTCTATCAATGATCCAATGGTTAAGGAGGGATTCTTAACTCTTCCATGTGTCTTTGAAGGATTGCCTAGACACTCTCAGAGAATTCTACTGACGGGTCGAACAACCCATGATAGTCAAGGAGCTAAGGATGGGAGGACAAAAGGCTAATCATTAACAGTCCAAAGGTCAAAGTCACCAACCTCGATACCATGGTGAGGGAGGCAGTAGACCAAAGAAAGCTGGGGGAAAGAGGCCAATGGCATTCACCCCCTGAACACCATAAGAAGCAATATCCTGATGGCCATTAAAAGGTAAGGACCCTTGATTCAATGATCGAAGGCCATCACCTTAGATAACAAGAAAAGTATGAAGAAATATTGCCCATTTCATTGAGACCATGGGCATGACGCTGAGGATTGCTTCCAGGTAAGGAAGTACATTGAGTCCTTAATTAAGTAGGGTCAACTTTGCCATTATTTGTGAATGCCCTTGCCTAAGAATCAGGTAAAAAGGGATGATGAGAGGAAGGTAGAAGGCAAGGAATATGACTCAGATAGACATCGAACCAACCAAAGTCTAAAGAAGCATTCCCCACCTTTGGCTGGGGTTATCCAGGCAATCATTACTGGGATACGCTCGGCTAAGAGAAAGAGGGATGTGAGAGAGATAACAATGATGGAATTCGATAATCTTATGAACAAGCTCACCCAAAAGGATGGCTTGGTGGTGAAGTTTCCACATGACGATCTTTTCTTGATAATGGCTAGGACTAAAAACTGGGACATCAAAAGAGTTCTCTATGACAATCACTTCAATGTACTGTGTGCCCATTTGTTGCCAAGCTTGGGTATTTCTAAGAGTGAGCTTAAACCCATGACATCATTTACATTTGGCGTTGGCTCTACATAACTACCAATACTAGGATGGATTGACCTGCCATTAATGTTGAAGGATACCTCGGTTAAAATGGAGGAAGAATTCTTTGCCTCCACCATGACAAGATTCATCGTCATAGATGTTCCATCATCTTATAATGCCATCCTTCGTAGATAGACACAGTGCAACCTTCACCTATGAACTGATGTGAAATATCTGATTGTCACATTCAAGGGTAAAGAAGAAAATGCCAAAATATACATCGATCAAGCTAAAGTGATGAAGGTGTTTGTCAAAGCATGGTAGAACCCTACCAAAGTTCATATGCAAAATTCGGGGATGAAAGGCATACTTGCCAAAGATAGGCTGAAAGGGGAAAATGGTGATAGTGAGAAAGTGGAAACTAAGGCTATAGAGTTAGTCCCTGGCCAAAGCACCCAAATTAGGAAACAACTAGCCGAAGGTGAAAAAGAAAGACTTGTATCTCTTTTATCAACGAACAAAGATCTGTTTGCATATTCCATGAAGCATACGCTCGGAATAAACCTAGACATAATCTAGCATAGTCTAAAATTATGCCCTGAAGCAAAACCAGTTTGACAGAATAAGCATACCATCTCAGTGCATAAGAACAACTTTATCAAAAAAGAAATCCAATGACTCCTGGAAGCCGGAATAATAAAGGAAGTCAAATACCTTGACTGGCTTAGCAACATTGTCGTTGCCACTAAAGAAGAAAATCACAAACTTTGAATGGGTATTGACTTCAAGAATGTCAATGATACTTGTCCCAAAGACTCGTATCCTTTACCTTCAGTTGACCAATTGATAGATTCAACAGCTGAGTACAGGCTGTTGAGCATCCTCGATGCATTCAGTGGGGATCACCAAATTTGGATGAGCCATGAGGATGAGGGAAAAATCACATTCATAAATAATGTAGGAACATATTCCTACATGAGGATGCCCTTCAGCCTCAACAATGTAGGAGCCACATATCAGAGGTTGATGAACAAGGCATTCGATTCGCAGATTAGGAGGAACATGGAAGTCTACATCGATGACATGACAATTAAAAGCAAACTATCGAATGATCATATCGTAGGCCTACAGGAAACCATCCAGTAGCTCCAAATGGATAGAATTTGGCTAACCCCCCAAAAAATGCATATTCTAGGTGATGGCTAGTAAGTTCCTTAGCTTCAAGGTTTTTGAAGGTAGCATAGACACCAACCTTGAAAAAGTGAAGAGCTTGCTCAAATCTTGAACTCCCATAACCATCAAGGATGTACAAAGGCTCATTGGGCGGATAACTGTACTCAGCAGATTCATATCCAGACACAAAGATCATTGCCGACCTTTCTTCAAGGTACTAACCAAAGCATCCAAAAATGACATCTCCAATGATTCCAAAGAACACCCTTGGAATGAAGAGTGCCAAAAAGCTTTAGGATGAAATAAAAGACTTCTTGTCCCGCTTACCAACACTTCGGCAACAAAGGGAAAGAGAACCCCTCATACTTTACCTTGTTATGAGTGAAAAAATGTGAGCTTGGTACTTGCTAAAAAGGAAAAGGGAAAGCAATGGCTAGTATTTTATGTTAGTAAGTCCTTGTATAGAGCCGAAGTAAGGTACCCAATATTGCAAAAGGTAATTTATGCCTTAGTATTGGCAAGTAGAAGACTTTCGTTGTACTTTCAAGGACACTCTATTACAGTGTGATATAATCTACCCCTTCAACAAATTTTGAAGAGGGTAGATCATTCAGGCCGATTGTCAGAGTGGTGCATTGAACTTGGTGAATATGACATCACATATGAACCAAGGAAAGTGATAAAAGCTTAAGCTTTAGCAGAATTTATCGCTAAATTACCAAAAATCAAGTATACCCTAGGCAACCTTGAAGATGAGGATCCTGTGTGTGTACTTTTCATAGATGGTGCATCCAGCTCCGAACTCCAGGGTACCGGTATAGTACTGTGAGAACGCAAAGGTATAGATTCCATGAAGGCCATCAGGTTCAGATTCGATGTTACTAACAACATTGCTAAATACGAAGCCCTCACAGTAGGCCTACAGTTGGCAAAAAGAGGCGGTATAAGAAATCTAAAGGCTTACAGTGACTCACAACTAGTAGTTCATTAAATGATAGGGGAATATGAAGCCAAAGACCTAAAATTGGACAAATATTATGACCTCATCAAAGAACTGATCTAGGGATTTGACAAGGTATAAATAGAAAAGGTACCTCAAAAAGAAAACATGGAAGCAGATACATTGGCCAAATCAAGACAGTTTATTGAAGTGCTTGATTCCCCAAGTATAGACATAATGGTTTCCACGGTCGAAGGAAAATGGTCGAAAGAGGCAATAAAGGAATATTTGACAAACTCCTCCTTACCTGAAGACCTTTGGGAGGCAGCGAAGGTATGAAGCTGATCGGGAAGATACTTCCTAATTGGAGAAAAGTTGTATAGGTGAGGGTACTCAAATCCCTTAAAAAGGTGCAATAATGAAGACGATACTGAAGTAGAGATGAAAGAAGTTCATGAAGGAATATGTGGATCCCACATTGGGACAGATGCCTTGGCCGAAGTACTACTTCAATGGGGATATTTTTTTCCAACCATAAGGAAGGATGCTCGGTAGTTTCTCAAAAGATGTACCAAGTGCCAATGACATGCATCCATCCAAAGAATACCTTCAGAGATGATAAATTTGGTAGACTACGCCAGTCCCTTTGTTGTATGGGGAATTGACCTCATAGGTCCCTTCCCTACGGCCCTAGAAGGTCTCAAGTACTACGTCATTGCAGTAGACTACTTCACAAAGTGGATCAAGGTATAACCCCTGGCAACAATTTCAGCCAATGACATCCAAAAGTTCATTTGGAAAAACATCATGTGAATATTCGATTGTCCAAGGATGATAGTGGCAGACAATGGCTCCCAATTTCTTGATAGAGGGCTTTAAGAATTTGCCACCAACCCTGAAATAAGATTGCCCTTTGCCCTAATTACTCAGCTTTAAAGCAACAGACAAGTTCAAGTATCCAACAAAACCTTGAAAAATGGTACGAAGAAAAGGTTGAATAAAGCCGAAGGAAAATGGCCTGGTGAACTATCCAGCATATTATGGAGTTACCAAACAACCCCTAGGAGAGCTACTAGGGAAACTCCTTTTTCACTTATGTTTGGAACAGAGGCCCTGATCCCTATTGAAGTTATAAAGCCTTCCATAAGCATACACGTATTTGATAAAGAAGGGAACAACCTCAACTTGAGAGCCAAACTTGACATGATTGACGAACATATAGAAATGGCCGAACTTACAAAAAAGGCTTTGTAGAAACAAGTCACCATCACGACAAACTTGAAAATCAAACCCAAAAGGATAAGTGTAGGAGATATTGGTCTCCAAAAAGCCAAATTGGAAGCCCGAAAACCATCTCATGGTGTACATTGGGCAAATAGGGAAGAAACTTACTTGGTCATCGATGAAGTTCAACTAAGAGTCTTCAAACTCAAAAATAGTAAAAGAGAGGAATTGAAAAACACATGGCATTCAGATTCTTTGAACAAATTATACAGTTAGAAATTTTCTAAGGGCCTAGAAAATTTTGAAAGAATATTTGTATTTAGAGAATATTTTCTAAAGGCTGTTAGAAGAAGTGTTCCAAAGTTACACAGCACTTAACGAATGGAAGCTCTCTTAAGAAGTAATATGAACAACTATCCTAAAAAACACTTAAAAAAATTTTCCTACTTCAAAACACCACCTCTGAAAGTTGTGAATGTTGTATGTAACCAAAGGTGGTAAATGCATTATAAATCCATAAAGTTGGTCAAAACACCACCCTTGGTAGACTTTTAAAGAAAATAACAAAAAACATATAATCTTACAGACAATTGTGAATGCATTGTCTAACCAACCACTTCATTGAAAATGACAAAAATGCCATCTTTAGAAATGCTTTGCTGAAGGTAGTGACTATATCACCTATTCTGTTAAAACTAACATCTGAGGGTGAAGGTAGTGAATATATCACCTATTCTGTTAGAATTGACATATGAGGGTGAAACTTTGTCGAAAGTATTAAAGACGTTTAACAAGTTTGACTAAAGATGGTGAACATGTGAGTTAGCTTTTTTTGCCAAAGATGGTGAAAATCCTGAAAATTGCTAAACAATGATAGGCATCAATGCTTTCTGTGCACTTAGATGAAATTTCAAGCATAAATTTTGAAGAAAAGACACTGATGGCGTGGAGCCTCATCGTTTATAGTCATGGTGACTAAATGATGGCGTGGAGCCTCATCGTTTATAGTCATGGTGACTGGTGGAGAGACTTCTGGGAGGAAGAACGCCTGGAGGATGGATCGCCCAAGGGAGTGTGCCTGAAAGCTCAGAAACAAAGGGTTAGAAGGCCCCCGGAGTGTTTTTCAGGGGGGGAGCCTCCGACGCCCAAGTCAGTGGTTGGCTGAGAAAAAGGCCAAGGTAATAGCACACAGGGCTGAAGAGTCTTGCCTGGTAATTTTCTCAGAGTGTGGGAGCAGTGTTTTGCCAACCAACCTCCTGCCAAGTATTAATTCCTGGTATTTATAGGAGTGCCTAGCCCGTTCAGATCGCGACACGTGTTCGGTCGGATGTTCCTGAATTTCTGGGCGTAGGAGACAGATAGCTGGTAGCAGGTTGCCTTGAGCCATGTGCTGAGATGGGCCATGATGTGATTCTGATGGCGTCCGTGTGTCAGAGCGCCTTTTGAGGCGGCTTGTGACGTCTGTGAAAGGACGTGTCAGAGGCTTCCTTAAATGCTTCCATAAATGCTCCTGCCGTACTCCCGAGGTCCCTGGGTGAGGTCGTCCTTTGGTACGGACAGAGCCTCTTCGGGAAACAAGCCCTCAGTTCGGGGGTTCCCAGTTTCAGGGAGTTCCGCCTTCGGGGATATCATGTTCGGCTCGCTATGTCTGGTGCCGCTTTTCCGAAGGCGATCTGTTCACAACCTTGGGGGGGCAAGTAGTGTCCTCGGGTTTTCCTGGCGTGCCGGGCTCGGAGCTCTTCGGCTATCTCCCGAGGTGCATGATCACACCTTTTCTCGGGTAGCGCCAGCTTCTTCTGGCCATTCTTGTGGCAGGGAGTTCGGCCAGATAGAGGCGATAGCGTTTGGCTATCACATGCCCCCCTTTGGAAAGCCGAAGTGAAGACTTCGGTTTTGCATCTCTTTCCGAGGTTGTTTATGGGAGTCTCTTTGGAAGCTCAACCTGTTCCGAGGATGCGCCTTTTGCCCGAAGATCATGGGCTCTTCGGCCTTGGCCTGTTCTTTGGTGTCTTCGAGGCGGAGCCTGTGCCGAAGATACACCTCTTGCCCGAAGGTCATGGGCTGTTCGGCCATAGCCTGTCTCTTGGCGTCCTCGAGTTGGCCTGCTCTTTGTTTCTGCAGGTCTGTTTGGCCAAGCGTGTCAGTCTGAGCGGCGCGTCCCAGTTTTCCAGGGATGTCAGAAGACGTGTCCCAGTTTTCAAGGGACGTTTGGAGGACGTGTCCCCCATTTTTGCGCAGCGGTTGACACGTGGCGCTTTGCCATTGGAGGAGAGTCGCGTCGGTTACAGAGGGCGCGCCTTTTCAGGTGCAGAGAGCAGTTACGGCGACGGTTCGCCTCCAAAGGGTACTTATGACGATGTTTCGGTTACCCACCTCTGGCTTATAAATAGCCCATTCCATCATAAGTTCCTTTTGCTTTTTCTTCTGCTCTTTTCTCTGCTTTGCCCCTGTTCTTGCACTTTCTTGCTTTCTGTGGCGGAGCTACCTTAATCAGAGCTTTTTTCCAGCCAACTTTCACGACGGCGTCCTCAGATTTTGGCAAATCTTTCGGTGGGTTTTTGTTTTCCAGAGCGTTTTGATCCCTCTGTTCTTTTGAGTTTTTCTCTGGAAACTGTTTTCTTTCATTTTCAAACTCGTTTTCATGTCGAAAATGCCCATTCCTGAGAGCTGGCAGCCTCTTTTAGCCCATCCTTGTTGCACCACCCCTGCAAAGTTAGAGAGGTGGAAGAAAAAATTCTTTCTTCCCTCTTACGCCATTACTAGGCTGCCTCGTTCTAGCCATTATGCTTTTTCAAACCATAGTAAGGAGGTTACCGTTTTCCGAGCCCAGCTGAAGGCCGGTCTTCGGTATCCTCCCCCGAAGATGGTGTGCGAGTTCTGCAAATTTCATGGCATTGCTGTGAACCAGCTTCCCCCGAACTCGTTCTACTATTTTAACGCCTACCTCTGCATGTGTGGCGTCTTCGGGATAGAACCCCATTTCATAATCTTTATGCAGTACTACAAGCTCTCTGTGGTCCCGAAGGGTGGCTTCTATTTCATGCTACCTCGGGGATCCGGGAGCAAGAAATTCATGTTCACCTTCGCCACTAAGGATAGCTGGCGGGGGTGGCAACTGGCGGGGGTGGCAGAAGTTCTTCTTCCTGAAGATGGACGAGGCCTGGTCGTACGTTCCGACCAAATGGGCTCAGGGAACACTGGATGTGGACGTTGTTGACCCGAGGATGCTGCTGACCCCAGAGTTGGCTCCCGTGTTCGCGGATTTCGACGCCCGCATTCGGGCTGTCTCTGACTGGGATCCCGAGGTCGCTCCGTGCGCCCTTTACCCTTTTCCAATCAACTGGAAGTTGATGACCGAAGAGGTCCTTCGGGAATTAAAGGTGGTAAAGGAGCACGAGACTGACCTCAAGATGCCAGCTCCTGCCATCGCCGGGAAGGATTCCTGGTTGGTCAAGCTTCTTAAGGAGGAAATTTCTTTCGAAAAGCTTGTCGAAAGTGAGACATCTTCTACTCCTTTGCTGTTTTTTCCTCGGACTTACGCTGATGTTTCTCTCCTTTTTCAGAGATGGGCGACGGGACTGCCGCCTATTACAAGTCCCTTTTCTCCGGCCAAGTGGAGAAGGGGGAGCAGACAAAGAAGGCAGCTTCCCGAAGGCGGAAGTCCGTTGGTGCTGGTCCCTCGGCTAAACGGGCGAAGAAGACTGTTCTTTCCTCCCCTTTGGAAAGTATTGGGGAGGGAAACGAGGACGCCGAGGTTGCTGTCACTTTGCCGCCTGATGATTCGGCCGAGGTCCCTGCTTCCGCCGACGTCCCTCCAACCGACGTCCCTCCCCAAAGTCCTACTGCGTCGCAGGCCCTCCTTGATGTAGTGGTGGAAGTACCTTCTGCCGAGGAGCGGCACAGGCAGAAGGGCAAGGGCATTTCAACCGAGGAGGCCGAGGACTCCGAGGACGTCGTTGTCGAGGTTCCACCAGGTTTGTTTCCAGACAAAGTGTACTTCCTTTGTTTTTTCTGGATTGCCTTCTTTGTCTTTAATCTCCTTCTCATTCTTACCATGCAGGGGAGTTGACTACCCCTGACTGGGCGGCCGAACATGCTCGGAAGCGAGCTCTTCGGGACGCCAAAATCCCGCAAGGGAAGATACCAAAGGAGCCTTTCTGGACGTTCACGGAGGACATGAATTTGTACTCCGAGGACTGTCCTCAAATGGCGAAGGAAATTTCGAAGGGGGTGCTTACTGAGGCCTCCTTCAAGGCTATTGTGGCGACCTATCCGGAGGACAACGATCTCGCCGTGAAAGTTACCGAGCATGCTGCTCAGGTATACTCTTCAGACCTATTTCCTTCAATTTTTTCCTAAGTGTTTGGCTCTTACTGACCTTGCGTTTATCTTCTTCGCAGCTGCTGGGGTATGCTGGCTACCTCCGAGTTCGGGTGGCCAGGGAGGCTGTGTTCCGAACTACGGCCTTAGATACTTTAGAAAAGGCGAAGGCCACACGCCTGGAGTTGATCGCCAAAAACCAGCAGCTAGCGGATGCTGTGAAGGAGAAAGTTGCTGCCCTTCGGGAGGAGTTCCGGAAGGAGAAAGAAGAACTTGAGAAGGACTCCTCCCAGAAGATTGCTGACCTCGGCGAGCAGATAAATGGAATGCTGGCCGCCAACGAGGAGCTTCTAAAGGATAAGTCAGAATCTGACAAGATCATACTGGCGCTGACAGCTGAGAAAAACATCCTTGTAGCCGAGGTCGTGTCCTTGAAGAAGGATCCGAAGGGGAAGGAGCAGATAAAGGCGCTGGAAGAGGAGATCGCGGATCTGAAGGACGAGCTTGACGACCTCGAGCTTGAGAAGAACAAGTCTGATCAAATGGCCAAGGTCGCCTTTCAGGACGGCTTCTGCCTTGCTCGGCACCAAGTCCTCCAGAGGTTCCCAGATCTGGACCTCTCTTTTCTAGAGGCTCTAAACATTCCTGGGGGACCTCGGTGGGAATGGTCCAAGGTCGAACATTTGAACCTTCCTCCTCCAATTCCAGCGCCAAAGGTGGTGGAAAAGGGCGGGCAAGTGAGTGGCTCTCGGGACGCCGCGAACCCTTAGGCTATTTTAGGGCCCCTTTTCCTTCCCTTCTATTTTGTATTCCTTCTTCGGGCACTTCTTTATTGTAAAGCAGCTTACTCCTTAATGAAGACTTTTTTGGCTAAGTGTTTCTTCAAGTTTCTTTATTTTCATTGCCTCGAACGCATTTGCTCAAGAGACTTCGGAAAACCTGCAATCAAAGAAACTCTTTTACCTTCCCTTGGCCGAGCCTGTTCGCTCCAGAGGCTTTTTGGAAAGTCTGAAGAATTTGACTAAGTCTTTTTGCATTTCCATTTTGTCCCGAACACATTCGCTCGAGGGACCTCGGAAACCTTTCAGTCAAAAATTTTCATTTCCCCTTGTCCCGAGCATGTTCGCTCAAAAGACTTAAAAAACCTTTTGCGAGATTTTTTATTTTCCATCCTTCCCGAGCTTGAAGGCTCAAGGGACTTTGGAAAACTGTCTCTGCACTTATTACGGCGAGTACCGCTGAGAGATTTTTTCCCATCTTTCCCGACCGTGATGGCTCAAGGGACTTCGGAAAACTGTCTCTGCGCTTATTACGGCGAGTACCGCTGAGAGATTTTTTCCCATCTTTCCCGAGCGTGATGGCTCAAGGGACTTCGGAAAGTCATATCTGTGTTCATCGCGAGCATCTTCACGGAATTCCGTACAATTCTGCACTTAAGAAATTTTCTCAAGATACTTCTGTACTTAGAATATTTTTCGTACAGTATGATTCCTTCGCTCAAGCTTAGGCGTAGAATTTTTTCAAGGCGTCTGAACGCCAAGTGTTTTTCAATTCTACGCCTTCGGCATCGCCAAGTTTGTACACGCCTTTTCGTACTTCGGCGAGGTCCAGATAAGGTCCTTCCCAGTTTGCGCGAAGTACTCCGTGGGATGGCCTTCGGGGCGCAAAGTCAGCCTTTCGGAGAACGAGGTCTCCTTTCTTGATTTCTTTTGGCCTGGCCCGTAAGTTTATAGCCGCGGCCACTCTTTGCTGAAAAGCTTTTCTTCTCAGCTCGGCTATTTCTCTGTGTTCGCCGACGAGGTCGAGCTTGGTTCTGAGGCCGAGGTCCTTTCCACCTTCATCAAATACTTACACCCGTACTGAAGGTTGAACTATCTCTATTGGGATAATAGCCTCTGTACCGAAGACGAGTGAGAAGGGAGTCTCCCCTGTGGCTTTTCGGGGCGTCGTTCGGTAACTCCATAATACGCTTTGGAGTTCTCCTGGCCATTTCCCTTTTGCTTCCCCCAGTCTCTTTTTCAGGCCATCTTTTATGGTCCTATTAGATACTTCCACCTGCCCGTTGCTTTGGGGGTGAGCTACTGGGGCGAAGTGCATTTTTATTCCGAGGTCGCTGATAAATTCCTGGAATCCTTTGTCTATGAATTGGGATCCATTATCAGCCACTAGTACCCTTGGTATGCCGAATCTACATACTATGTTCTTCCACACAAACTTTTGCACTTCTTTTGCCGAGATAGTTGCTAGGGGTTCTGCCTCGACCCATTTGGAGAAATAGTCTACTGCTACCACGCAGAATTTCACGCCTCCGGGGGCTGAGGGGAGTGGCCCAATAAGGTCTATACCCCAGACAGCGAAGGGCCAAGGATAGTCTGCCGAGGTTACCATTTCCGAGGGTGCCCTCTGGATGTTCGCATGTCTCTGGCAACTTCCGCATTTTCGGACGAACTGCCTTGCATCCTTTCTCAGGGTAGGCCAGAAGTATCCTTGGCAAAGTATCACCGCCGCAAGGGCATCAGTTCCAATATGTGAACCACACATGCCTTCGTGGACCTCTTCAAGGACCATTTCAGTATCCTCTTCATCCACGCATCTTTGCAGCGGGTTTGCATATCCCTGTCGGTATAACTCTTCGCCAATCAGGAAGAATCGGCCAGAGCGTCTTCGCAATCTTGCAGCGTCGCCGAGGTCTTCGGGTAGCACATTTTCTGCGAGGTATCTCTTTATGGGATCTTTCCATCCTTTTCCCGAGGTCACTATGCTCAGCACTGAGATGCTCGGGTGATCTAGCACCTCGGTGTATGTTTTTTACTTCGCCAAGCAATCTGCCTCAGTGTTATTCCGCCGAGGTACATTTTCGATCCGTACGGCGTCAAACTCTTGGATGAGCTTTGCTACCAGCTCGTGGTATTTTGCCAAGGTTGGGTCCTTCGCCCCATAATCTCCTGCCGTCTGCCGAACTACCAGCTGGGAATCGCTGTGAGCTTTTAAGTTTCTCACGCCAATCCTTCTGGCCAAGCGTAATCCCGCTATGAGGGCTTCATACTCAGCCACATTGTTTGTGACGCTGAAGCTGAACTTGATAGCCTTCATTACCTCCAGGCCTTCGGGTCCTCTGATAACTATTCCAGCTCCCTGGTGTTCGGAACCCGAGGCTCCATCAACATGCAAGGTCCATTCTGGCTCACCCTCGTTCGGATCTTGGTGGCTGTCCTCAGTGGTGGGTATTTCGGCGATAAAATCTGCCAGTGCTTGGGCCTTTATGGCCTTCCAAGGCTCATATGTGATTTCGTGTTCGCCAAGCTCTATGCACCACTTGGAGAGCCTTCCCGAATGATCAACTTTTTTCATAACATCCCGTAGTGGTAGACTACTTCGGACGATGATGGGGTGAGCCTGAAAGTATGGTCGCAGCCTTCTCCCTGCAAGCACCAAGGCGTATATAGCTTTTTGAAGCAAAGGGTACCTGACTTCGGCGCCATGCAGGGATTTGCTCATGTAATAGACTGGCCATTGCTTTGGCCCTTCTTCTTTCACACGAGGACCGAGCTTACAGCTTTCTCCGTGACGGCGAGGTACAAAACGAGGGGCTCTCCCTCCCGAGGTTGTCGCAGAGTCGGCAGGCTAGCCAAGTAGACTTTGAGTTCTTCCCAGGCCTTTTGGCAATCTTCGTCCCAAGGATGATCATTCCTTCCGAGGTCGCCTTCCATTTTTGCTGCCTTTGTGAGGACTTTGAAGAAGGGTCGACACCTATCTCCGTACCTGGAAATAAACCTGCTCAGAGAGGTTATTCTTCCGGTGAGCCTCTGCACGTCTTTGACTGTGGCAGGAGTTCGGAACTCAAGCAGCGCCTTAATCTTCTCGGGATTAGCGTCAATGCCTCTTTCGGATACCATGTACCCAAGGAATTTTCCCGAGGTTACCCCGAAGATGCACTTTTCAGGATTGAGCCGAATCCCGAAGGCTCTGAGCTTTTGGAAGGTTTCCTCTAGGTCTGCAACGTGATAGCCAGGCAGTTTGCTCTTGACTATCATATCATCAACATACACCTCCATGTTTCTCCCCATTTGGTCTTTAAAGACCTTGTTCATCAACCTTTCGTAGGTGGCTCTTGCATTATTTAGCCCGAAGGGCATTCTGACATAGCAGTATGTTCCTCCCTCGGTGATGAAGGCGGTTTTTTCTTCATCTTCGGGGTCCATCCTTATTTGATGGTAGCCACTGAAGGCGTCTAGGAAACTAAGGAGCCCATACTCAGCAGTTGAATCTACCAGTTGATCTATTGGCGGCAGAGGGTATGAGTCTTTTGGGCAAGCATCGTTCAGGTTTCTGAAGTCGATGCACATCCGGAGTTTGCTGCTACCTTCTTTTGTGGCAATGACCACGTTGCTTAACCATTCGGGGTACTTCACCTCCCTGATGACTTCGGCGTCTAACAGACGCTGGACCTCGGTTTTGACAAAGTTGCTCTTGTGGGTCGAGATGCTTCGTTTCTTTTGCCGGACAGGCCTTGCTTCCGGGCTTACTTTGAGGCTGTGCTGTATTATGCCAGGGTTCACCCCCGGCATATCTTTTGGCGAGTAGGCAAACAGATCTTTATTTTCCAGCAGAAAGGATACAAGTTTTTCCTTGTCACCTTCGTCCAAGCTCTTCCCTATTCGGGTAGATTGTCCTGGGACAAGATCTACTGCTTCCGTTTCTGCCTTTGCGGGATCTTCTCCTTTGCCTTTCTCCTGCACCTTTGCCTCCACCATTTGTGTTTCTCCTGCACCTTTGCCTCCACCATTTGTGTAGAGTTGTTTGCCGGAGCCTTTCGTGCTTTCACAAACACATTTCTTACCTCGGCCTGGTCTATGAAGATCTCTGCATCTCCATCCTTGGTGGCGAATGTGACAGTCAAGTACTTCACATCAGGGCGAATGTGCAGGCTTACCTGTGTCTGCCTTCCAAGGTTGGCGTTGTACGAGGACAGGACATCCATGACGATGAACCTTGCCATTGTGGAGGCGTACAACTCAGCTGCTCCGTCTACCGAAGTCCCTTTCATCATCAGTGGGAGGTCGATCCATCCGAGAACAGGCAGTTCGGATGGTCCGACCCCGAAGGTGGGCGAGGTGACTGGCTTAAGTTCGCTGCTGGAGATGCCCAAGTTCGGCAGTAAGTGCGAGAATAGGACGTCCGCATTTGATCCGTCATCAAGTAGCACCCTTTTGACGTCCCAGTTCCCTATCCTCGCCATGATCAGCAGCAGATCGTCGTGGGGGAAGACGATGGTGGATCCATTTTTGCGGGCCAGCTTTTTTGCTGGATTTTGATATTCCGTGATTGCAATTTCTCTGACCTTTCGCTTTCTTTCCGAGGATGGGAGCCCCGTGGTGATTGTTTGGATAACCCCTGCCGGAGGTGGAGGGCGCCTTTTTGGACTTCGGTTTCTCCGCCTGTCGGAGTCATAGTCCTCATCTTCGGCCCTTTCTTCCTCCATTTTTCTCCCTTTCGGGGATGGCATCCTCAGGTATTTCCGAAGTTGGCCCTGTTTTATCAGCGACTCTATGTACTTCTTCAGCTGGAAGCAGTCTTCGGTGTCATGACCGTGGTCGCGATGAAACTGGCAGAACTTTTTTGCATTCTTCTTATTATCGGCGGTCATGGCCCTTGGCCGCCGAATCTGCGTCCCTTGCCTTTCCAGCGCCATGAGAATGTTGGTCCGTGTGGTGCTCAGGGGTGTGAAACTTTGAGGCTTCCTTCCCCGCATCCTCCGAGATCGTCCTGCCTGTTCGGTCGGATGCCGAGCTTGTTGATTGGACCCTTCGGCGCGGTGGTGATCTGACTTCGGCCCAGCCATTCTTAGCTCCTCGGCGGTCATGTGCTGTTCTGCCCTTCGGTAAAATTCTCCGAGGGTCTCCGGGGGGTCCTTTGAGAATTCGTAGAATAGTTGTGAGTCTCGCCGAAGGCCCCGTGTCATGGCAAGAATGCGGATTTCGGGCCGAAAGTCTGGGACGCTCAGGGCTTCCCTATTGAACCTTTCGACATAGTCTCGGATGGTCTCTCCGTTTCTCTGCTCTATGTCGAACATCTGGACAGGCATCTTCGCAGTCGGCCTGCTCCCGATGAATTGCTGCGTGAAGGCCGTGGACAACTCCTGGAACTCAGTAATGGTCCCTGAAGGCAATGAATTGTACCATGCAGTTGCTGGCCCTGTGAGGGTGACTTCGAAGCACTTGCACATGGTAGCGTCGTCAGCACCGTGCATTATCATGCTGCGTCTGTACTTCGTCAGATGGGCCTGTGGATCAGTACGGCCATCATAAATTTCCAATCGAGGTACTCTGAAGTCACCTGGCATGGCTGCCTCAACAACGGCCTGAATGAATGGGGAGTCATCTTCGCAGCATGTTCCCGAGAGTCTGGCCCAAACGGGTTTTCTGGCCACTTGTTTCTCCACCCTATCTATCCGTGCTAATATCCTCTCCATAAGCACTGTGGCACTAGGCCCTTCTTCAGGGAAGCGAGATTGCCGGCGCCTCTTCGGGGAGCGAGTTCGGCACTGAGGGGACAGGGACCTCGCCTCAGGCAGCGAACTTCTTTGCTGCAAGACCCTTGGTCGCTCAGACCTCTTCTGCCCCACAGGCTGTTTCCCAAGGGGAGTATTTTCTGTGGACGATTCTTCGCGCGGATCTCCGCTTCCTAAACTGCAATGAGTGGACTTCGGGCTTCTCTCCCGAGGGCGTGCTGGTGAGGGAAGTCTCTGGGCCTGTGCTTGCTGTGGCCATCTTCGGTCGATCTGCTGTGTCATTTCAGACACGACCGAACGCTGAAAGTCTTTCAGGAAGCTCATAGTGATTACTAGAGGGCGGTCTTCCTCGGGCACAGAAGTCTCTGGGAGTGTTTGCTCAGCAGCCGGTTGTGTCTCAGGCGCGGACGGGGACTTTGGGAGCCCCTTGTCCTTAGAACACCGAGTTTCAATGACGGCGATCTCAGAGTGGGTTCCCACAGACGGCGCCAAATGATGGCGTGGAGCCTCATCGTTTATAGTCATGGTGACTGGTGGAGAGACTTCTGGGAGGAAGAACGCCTGGAGGATGGATCGCCCAAGGGAGTGTGCCTGAAAGCTCAGAAACAAAGGGTTAGGAGGCCCCCGGAGTGTTTTTCCGGGGGGGGAGCCTCCGACGCCCAAGTCAGTGGTTGGCTGAGAAAAAGGCAAAGGTAATAGCACACAGGGCTGAAGAGTCTTGCCTGGTAATTTTCTCAGAGTGTGGGAGCAGTGTTTTGCCAACCAACCTCCTGCCAAGTATTAATTCCTGGTATTTATAGGAGTGCCTAGCCCGTTCAGATCGCGACACGTGTTCGGTCGGATGTTCCTGAATTTCTGGGCGTAGGAGACAGATAGCTGGTAGCAGGTTGCCTTGAGCCATGTGCTGAGATTGGCCATGATGTGATTCTGATGGCATCCGTGTGTCAAAGCGCCTTTTGAGGCGGCTTGTGACGTCTGTGAAAGGACGTGTCAGAGGCTTCCTTAAATGCTTCCATAAATGCTCCTGCCGTACTCCCGAGGTCCCTGGGTGAGGTCATCCTTTGGTACGGACAGAGCCTCTTCGGGAAACAAGCCCTCAGTTCGGGGGTTCCCAGTTTCAGGGAGTTCCGCCTTCGGGGATATCATGTTCGGCTCACTATGTCTGGTGCCGCTTTTCCGAAGGCGATCTGTTCACAACCTTGGGGGGGCAAATAGTGTCCTTGGGTTTTCCTGGCGTGCCGGGCTCGGAGCTCTTCGGCTATCTCCCGAGGTGCATGATCACACCTTTTCTCGGGTAGCGCCAGCTTCTTCTGGCCATTCTTGTGGCAGGGAGTTCGGCCAGATAGAGGCGATAGCGTTTGGCTATCAGACACTTCACTAAAAGCAAAAGAGAGGAGTCCAAAAAGGAGAAAAAGAAGTACATCAACTCCTATCTATTCCTCCATGTCTTCACCTTGAGACTCCTTAGAATCAACTTCAACATTTGTCTCCAAAGGCTGTCAGGGAAGATTCATGAACTGCCTTCGAGACCATTCAAAAGAGGGACCTTCGAGAATGTCAAGCACATGAAGAAATGAGAGGTTGTGGTCAAGATAGCCAGAGAGCACTTGATAATGAATAACGTAGAAACCATCCTAGAATGAGATGTCCATCAACTTGCCCACCTTTACCTTTTTCTTTGCCAAGGCCTCCAACTCCTTCTTCTTTTTCTTCTTTAACTTCCTTAGTTGCTCGACTTTGGCCAAGTGCTACACCTTTTCTGAAAGAGCTTGAGCAACCTCGAAACCCAAGTCTTGTTTCTCCTTTTGAAGAGCATCCATGGAGAAAGTCTACTCTAGCAACCTCACTCTACGATCAAAAGCCCAGGAGGAATAACCATTAAGGAGGCCCTGCTTGCTCTCCAATAGTTCTTGATGAAGTTTCACCAGCCCTTCCTTGGCGATTTTGCTGAGTTTGCCATACTTGAGGCAACTACTTGTGAAATCTTCATTGGCCTTAGCCAAATTTTCTTCCAATTGACCTTAGACTGAAGTTTTCTTCACAGCTCATGCCCAAAAATAAGCCCCATAAAAAAAATTTCTAAGTATTTAAAAGGTGGCATACCTGAGTAGCATGGTTGGTAATTCGAGCAGCCAAAATCTACTCATCGGACTTGACTCCGCAAGAGACTAGAAGGGAGTGTTCATCAAGATACCCTTCTTCATCTAAGGAACCATCTTCTAGCCATCTTATGAGAACAAGTCCATGTTCTCAATGAAAGTCCAAAATGGCTCCCTCAGAACCTTATTAAAAGGGATCTTTGTGTCCTAAAGCTCTCGCTTCCATGCATGTTCGGTAATCCAATTTGGCATGGGCAACTCCTCTACAACATCATGTCAAATTTCCACTACCATGTAATCCATTAACCATTCATCTATAAAGTCTAAAATTCCAAAAAAACCAAAGCTCATATATGAAGGATGGAAAGATGAACCTGGTAACGGAACCTCAACATCCCCTACTTCAGAGTCGCTCTAGTCATGGATGTTGACAACAATATCCTTGCCTTCTTCCTTCCTCCTTCTCTCGGCCTCCTTGGTCGAGAGTACAGCTAGGGAGGTTCCCAGGGTCTTGGCAACCGAACTTGGACTAATCGGAATGGATAGTGTAGTGACTTCAGAAGGAGGATCCACTGCCTTAGTAATATCCTTAGGGATAGAATGAATAGGACCCTATTTAGTTTCCTTCTGCTTAAGCTCACCCAAAGGTTTTCTTTTTTCCTTTTTGGACCCTTTCTCTTTTGTTCTTCTTTCTCAACTTGGCTGAGGAAAAGACTCTTGTACAAGGCAACTAACTTGTAGCCCATTTTCGCAAACTAAAAAACATCAATGTAAGTACAAAAATCCAATGAGAGACAGATGAAAAGTAACTTAATCTCCACAATGGTTGTATAAGATAGTTCCTCTTGAAGAAGTAGAACAAGCCAAGAATTCTTCCTATCTATGTTCGGCTTGGGCATCTCTATGTAGAAACATGCTCTATAATAACACCTAACTCCCGATGAACTTCTTCAATTATCAGACCCCATCTGATGGGAAAATGTAAAATGGCTGTGAAGATGCTTGATCAAGCTAATTGGCTATCACCCTAATGTGGCTATGGAAATCCTCAAATTGGAACTCTAGTTCAACGGTCAGCAACTTTGACAGGTCCATCACGTCGATGGCCAAAGTCCCTGAAGCCCATGCGGCTAGTAGATCTCTCCAGTTCTTGTCTATCTTCATGTACTTCTACCACTCTCACCAACTATCATTGTTGGTGAAGGTGAAGGTGAACTTCTTGCTCCCAAGCCCCTTGGGAAGTTAAAAGCAAAATCCCCCCTTCGGAATGGGGTAAAGCTTATAATATTACATGAAAAAGATGAAGAAAGGAGTTATCCCAAAAGCCCCACACATACAACGAAAGGTGTTAAAATGGGAGTATGAGTTTGGGGGAAGTTGATTGACAGTTATGCCATGAAAGCTACAGAAGTCACACACCATCTTCAGTGAAGGGTAGCGAAGGCCAGCTTTTTGCTGGGACTTGAAGGCTATTATTCCCTTTTCCTAAGGATGGTAGCTTAGCTCAACATACACGGTAACCCTAGTCTTGACATATGAGGCCAAGAAAAACTAACTTCACCACTTTCCCACCTTCTCTGAAGTGACACAGCTCAGATGGGCATCAAGGGACTTCTAACACCAACTTTGTCAAGCCTTAATTACCAAGCTTTGTCAAGAAATCACCAAGAACACAACCCTTCCATGCCAAGAACACAATCTTGACTTGCAAATGGAGCTTTGACCCAAGATTAACATTTTCGGATTAAATGGAAGCATGCAATCCAGTTATGTGCCAAATGGCACAAAAATTAGGCTAATGCTAGCCCTAGTAAGCTCACTTTTTGCATGGCACACTTTGACCTTTGCATGGACTTTTCATTACATAGTTAGCACCCGAAAGAATGCATAATTTAGCCCTTTAGTTTTGTTTCTCACCATTACCACTTAAGCCATTTTACATGTGCAATTTGAACCCGATAAGTGTCAATTAAACATACACATAGTATTCTACATTTTCATTTGAGTCCCTCATTGTTTTAATGCATTTCTGTTGCATTTTTAGCATGGGCCAAGCACTGAGGTAAGGTCCTGAGAACATGTCTATCGGCTATACATCATACTTTTTGAACGTCAAAATATTTTCTAAGTCTTTCAGTTTTTTTTCCTTCTTGCCGAGGTTGGTGTACTTAAGCTTTTTCCTCCTTACCAAGGTCGGTGTACCAAAGCATTTCCATTTTTACTCAGGTTTCATTGTTTGGTTCTTAGGCCAAGGTATCTTTATGACACGGCTATCCTTGACCCTTGCATAGGACGCCTGTGAGAGCTAGTCTCACAGTGGTTGCTGTTTCCACTTACACAAAATGGAAAAATTACAGCGTAACAACCTAAACTTGTATGCTTTAATTTTCACCATAGTGTATGAATTGTGAAGTGTAATGTTGCCACCTCACAAAATGGGAGAATTACAAGTGTGTCATAATGGCTAAAAACCTTTATATTGTGTAATTCTCACCATAGTGATAGAAGTGTGGGGGGTAAAAGGCATGATCAACACCTCTTTAAAAGTGTTCCAAGTTGGTAACGTGGCCCCCAAGAAAAGCCTAAAGGATTGCTTGTTTGTCAAGCAACCTATGTACTTTTTTGTAAGATTTTAGAAATTAGGGTACTCAATTGAAAAACTCTCAAGAAAGAGACTTTGAGAGTTATCAGAAGGATATAAATGGTATGAAAGTGCTATTGGAGGGCCAAATTACTCATGGAAGACAAGTTTGGACAAAGGAAACACTAACGGCAATAAGGACCTAAATGTCCTAGTGTAAACCTTAAGGTGTTCAAGCTTTTGACTTAAGTCTAAGGGTGGAATTGTGGGGTTATCCCACCATGGGGGAGGCAGCCAAGACTTGATAATTAGTTAGAAATGTTGGGCACATGTGTACCAATGAGTTTAAGACAAAGAAACCATACTTAGTGAGAAAGAAAATGACACAAAGTAAGCTTAAGCTTGTTAAGTGTGTTTTGTGCCCTTAAGCCCATTTAAGGCCATTTAAGTGGCCAAATCACTTATTTCTCTACCATTTTCGTCCTCCCCCAGCCCAAGAACACAGCCATACTTCCTCCATAGCCACCACACCTTTCAAACTTGCAATTTATTGAAATTGAAGGCAAAAAGGAAGCAATTGGAAGCAAACTAGAGTTATTTCTTGCATACTTCAAGGATCAAGCTTGATTTTAGGCCTACCCACTTTGATAAGGGTTCTCTTGCTCTCATGGGTTGTTTTCTGTATTTTCAAACATCCATGGAGCTATGGCTGAGCCTAGAAGAGAGCCATGAGCTTGATGAACCAAGCTTCTTGAGGGGAGTGCACTTACTGAAGGTTTTGTGACCTATTGTCAAGTGCTCAAAGATGGCAGTGAAATGAGGGTTTCTAGAGCCCAAAGTCAGTACTAACTAGTGTTAAAATCCTCCTAAGACCAAGCATTAGTTTGGGGAGGGCTGCCATCGTGATTTATTTATCTTTATTATGTGTTTTATGGACTAACCTATGGTATATCTTGCTGCCACATTTCATGTGTTTGTTGTTTGTGTTTGGTTGCTACATTTGGTTGCTACATCTTGTATATATGCATTGTGGTTTTTGTGTTTTAGTTTTTTTAGATGCTGTTTTTAATGATGGTTACATTGCCTATTGAATCCAAGTGCTACCCTTACTAAGTTTCTCAATGAAACTTACTCCCCTCAATTCTGTCATTTCAGGTCCAGCAGAAAGATAACTTTCAAACTGACATTTGTTGTTTGAGTTTTGATCTGAAATTTTAGGTACATGAACTTCTAGTTATGATCTAGAAAGTTTAGTGATTTTAGGAGCACATTTGGTATTTTTAATGGTGGTACTTATTGTGTTCTGCAACAGCTGTCCAGCATCCTATTTTTGGAGTCCCTTGTGTCTCAGGACCTCCTGTAACCTAGGGTGCATATTTAGCTGAGTTAAGACCATATTGTAGCACATGTATGCATGTACATGTTGTGTATGTAAAATGAGACAAGTATTTGAACATTTGAGTAATGTTTTGGCTATGTAAGTGATGTGGTGCAAAGCTGCCTAAGTGTGAATGATGGGCTGCTTACTTGTAAATTCTGTTTTGACCACATAAAGTTGTTAAAAGAAAGGGAATGTAATTCCTATGTGTAATGGACATATATGGGATAGCCTTGGAGGGCTTTCCCCCTGTGAATGAAGTGTTTGCATGGTTTCGAAAAATTGTATGGGCAAAATGGTCCAAAAGTTGCCAAAATTTTGACTATGGACCTAAAGTTTAATATCTCCTTGTGTAGAATGAATCTTGGTATGAAATTTTGACCACACCTAGAAGAAATCTGTAGGGTTAACTAGGATTAGGAATTTCTAGATTTAGGGCCCAGCAGCCAAAGATATGACATTGCAAAGTTAGGTGAGTTACTATTTATTTGGTCAGAATTTTGTAACCAACTTAAAAAATCCATAACTTGGTCCATAGGTGGGCTATTGATTTTAAACAAAATTACTTGGTTTTCTATAATTCTGTACTTGATAATGGAGGAAAGAAAATAGGGGGCTATGTGGCTAGAATGATACAGTTTGTTAGTGGGAGTTACGGGTGCAGTAGTTGGCCACTAGAGCTTAACAAGATTGCCTAATTTGTGAAAGCCAAAACTAAGACTTATGCTAGTGTTTTCGTTCTTAGCTGCCATAGTGTGCATAAATGTAAATATGTGTGTTATGGTTAGACCAATATGCATGTATTTATGCAGTGCTCAAGAGAGTCACTTGAGTATGTACACTAAGGGTGTTGTTCTGATGACCTATAGGACACACCAAACCTGGGAGTTTCAATGCACAGTTTTGGGACCATAACTGGACTACCGCAGAGTCGGTAATAGAAGTTGGTATCAGAGCATGGTTTATACATGTACATAGTGTATAGTTGCATAGCATGCATCTACATACATGAATGCAGTTTGGTCAGCTACTAGTGTCAAGTACCATTAAAATACCTATGATCCTTATATGTGCTCTATCATGAATCATCAATGCTGGAAATAAGCATGGTTGCCACAAGGAGAGGAGAACCACACTGAAGGCCTCCTACTGACTCTGGGCAACAAACAAATGGACAGAATAAAGGGAATCAAGGGCAACAGGGGGTACCAAACCCTGAAGTGCCTCAAGTTTTGTTAGAGCTTCAGAGGAACTTAGCTCTAATCAACGAAAACTTAATGAGGCTGATTCAAGCACAACAGGAAGGAGCCCAAGGAGCTCCTGCAGAACTAGTTCGGGATGCACAACAACAACCAGAAAAGGATAGTAGGAACACATCTGAATATGTTCCTTCTAGAAGCTTGGAAGACACAAATGATAAAACTATTGAAGAGGAAGATGAAGATATGAGGAATCCAAGAGGAAGGAGACTAAGGTCTGAGATTGGTCAGGTGTCTTGGACTAAGCCCTCAGTTTATGACCATTCCTCCACTAGGAATGAGATTGAGGATGGCCATGAGAGAAGATCCAGGAGAAGGCAGAGAGATCATAGAGATCATAGAAAGCATCACCATACAAGGGGTTTCAAAGATCCAGGAGACATAGATCAGAGGATCTAGAAAGCCTAGATGAGGTCACACTATTGGTGAGGTTCCAAGGCCTAAGACCTCCACAGTTTGATGGAAGAGCTGGGCCAGAGCGGCTGAGGAATGGTTAATCTTCACAGAAAAGATGTTTGAGAGGATGCCATTCAGCTCCACCAAGAAGGTGTCACTAGCTACTTACAACTTGGTAGGCAGTGCAGAGATGTGGTGGAGAAACACCAGAGATAGGTATGTTTTCCAGAAGGGCAGAAGGCTGGGAAGAGATATTGAGATGAGCTGGCCAGAGTTCACATAGCTGTTCCAGGAACAGTACATCAGTGATGCCATCAAGGATATGAAGCAAGCTGAATTTGATGCTCTAAGGCAGGACAACCTTAGTGTCCTAGAGTATGAGCACAAATTCAGTCAGTTGGTGAGGTATGCTCCTCAGTAGCATGGACTAGAGGAGTTGAAGGCCAAAAGATTTTTCAGAGGCCTAAGTTCATACATTAGAAGAAGTGGATAGAATTCTTATAGTGAGAGACTTTCCACAAATCTTTCCTAAGACCTACCAGGTATTCCTCCACTAAGGGAAATTGAGTTTGAGATCAAGCTGCAGCCAGAAGCTAGTCCAATATCCGTACCTCCTTACAGAATTCCAATCACAAAGATGAATGAGCTCAAGAAACAACTTGATGAACTTCTTGAAAAAGGGTCCATAAGGCCAAGTGTTTCACCATGGGGAGCTCTTGTTCTCTTTGTGAAGAAGAAGGATGGATCGTTGAGACTATGCATTGACTGCAGAAAGCTTAATGCAGTGACTATCAAGAACAAGTATCCACTCCTTAGGATTGAGGATTTGTTTGATCAACTCAAATGAGCTAAGATCTTCTCCATGATAGATTTGAGATCTGGATACTTTCAATTGAGAATAAAGGAAAAAGATATTCCTAAGACTGCATTTAGGACTAGATATGGGCATTATGAGTACACGGTCATGCCATTCGGTTTGACTAATGCTCCGACTGCTTTCATGCACCTGATGAACAGGGTGTTCAGACCACATCTGGACAAATTTGTGGTTGTGTTCATTAATGACATCCTAGTGTATTCTAAGGATGAAAATGAACATGAACATCATATGAAGATTGTCTTAAAGACTTTATTGCAGCATCAGCTTTATGCCAAGTTATCCAAGTGTGAATTCTGGATAAGGGAAGTTTCTTTCCTAGGACACATCATAGAAGCATAAGGCCTTAAGGCAGACCCTGAAAGGTCAAGGAAATGTAAGAATGGGAAAGATCAAAGACTGTAAAGGATTTCAGGAGAGGAAAAAGCTTCCTTGTATCAATCCTTTGCCTACAAGCAAGGATTACTGTACTTCAAGGACTGAATCTATATGCCTAAAGGACCACAACCTATTTAAACAAAAGAATGAGAGACTTGGAATTTGAGGTTGGTGACAATGTTTGGCTGAAAGTTGCAACAACCAAAGGCACTGTCAGATTTGGCAGAAAAACCAAGTTAGCTCCAAGATACATCAGTCCCTATGAGATGTTCGACAGAGTTGGCAAGGTAGCATACAGTTTAGCTCTACTGCCAAGCATGTCAAGTGTACATAATGTTTTTCACATTAGTATGCTTAAGAAGTGTCTAGTGGACACAAAGCATGCAATTGTAGTGGAAGACATACAGTTGAAACCTAACTTGACATATGAAGAGAAACCTATAGCTATCTTAGCCAAGGATACCAGACGGTTAAGAAACAAACATATTCCCATGGTTAAAGGTCAGTGGTCACACCACTTTGAAAGAGAAGAAACCTGGGAAACTGAAAAAGACCTTATGGAAAGGTATCTTGAAGAATACCAGAAACTAAAGGCTATTTTGGAGGACCAAAATTTTTAAGGGGGGGAGGATTGTTACCACCTCACAAAATGGGAGAATTACAAGAGCGCCATAATGGCTGAAAACCATTATATTGTGTAATTCTCACCATAGTGATTGAAGTGTAGGGGGTAAAAGGCATGATCAACACCTCCTTAAAAGTGTTCCAAATTGGTAACTTGGCCCCCAAGAAAAGCCTAAAGGATTGCTTGTTTGTCAAGCAACCTATGGACTTTTTTGTAAGGTTTTGGAAATTCGGGTACTCAATTGCAAAACTCTCTAGAAAGAGACTTAGAGAGTTATGGGAAGGATATAAATGGTATGAAAGTGCTATTGGAGGACCAAATTACTCATGGAAGACACGTTTGGATAAAGGAAACACTAAAGGCAATAAGCACCTAACTGTCCTAGTGTAAACCTTAAGGTGTTCAAGCTTCTAACTTAAGTCTAAGGGTGGAATTGTGGGGTTATCCCACCATGGGGGAGGCAGCCAATACTTGATAATTAGTAAAAAATATTGGGCACATGTGTACCAATGAGTTTAAGACAAAGAAACCATAATTAGTGAGAAAGAAAATGACACAAAGCAAGGTTAAGCTTTGTTAAGTGTGTTTCTGCCCTTAAGCTCATTTATGGCCATTTAAGTGGCCAAATCACTTATTCCTCTCCCATTTTCGTCCTCCCCCAGCCCCATAACACATCCATACTTCCTCCATAGCCACCACACCTTCAAACTTGCAATTGATTGAAATTGAAGGCAAAAGGAAGCAATTGGAAGCAAACTAGAGCTATTTCTTGCATACTTCAAGGATCAAGCTTGATTTTCGGCCTATCCACTTTGGTAAGGGTTCTCTTCCTACCATGGGTTATTTTCTGTATTTTCAAACATCCATGGAGCTATGGCTAAGCTTGGAAGAGAGCCATGAGCTTGATGAACCAAACTTATTGAGGGGAATGCACTTATTAAAGGTTTTGTGACCTATTGTCAAGTGCACAAAGATGGCAGTGAAATGAGGGTTTCTAGAGCCCAAATTTAGTACTAACTAGTGTTAAAATCCTCCTAAGACCAAGCATTAGCTTGGGGAGGGCTGCCATCGTGATTTATTTATCTTTATTATGTGTTTTATGGACTAACCTATGGTATATCTTGCTGCCACATTTCATGTATTTGTTGTTTGTGTTTGGCTGCTGCATTTGGTTTCTATATGTTGTATATAGGCATTATGGTTTCTGTGTTTTAGTGTTTTTGGATGCAGGTTTTAATGATGGTTACATTGCCTCTTGAATCCACGTGCTACCCTTACTAAGTTTCTCAATGAAACTTACTCCCCTCAATTCTGTCATTTTCGGTCCAGCAGAAATATCACATTCAAACTGACATTTTTGGTTTGAGTTTTGATCTGAAGTTTCAGGTACATGAACTTCCATATGTCTAGTTATGATCTGGAAATTTTGGTGAGTTTAGGAGCACATTTGGTATTTTTAATGGTGATACTTATTGTGTTGTGCAGCAGCTGTCCAACATCCTGCTTTTGGAGTCCATTTTGTCTCAGGACCTCCTGTAACCTAGGGTGCATATTTAGCTGAGTTAAGACCATATTGTAGTGCATGTATGCATGTACATGTAGTGTATGTAAAATGGGACAAGTATCTGAACATTTGAGTAATGTTTTGGCTATGTAAGTGATGTGGTGCAAAGCTGCCTAAGTGTGAATGATGGGCTGCTTACTTGTAAATTCTGTTTTGACCACATAAAGTTGTTAAAAGAAAGGGAATGTAATTCATATTTGTAATGGAAATATATGGGATAGCCTTGGAGGTCTTTCCCCTTGTGAATGAAGTGTTTGCATGGTTTCGAAAAATTGTATGGGCAAAATGGTCCAAAAGTTGCCAGAATTTCGACTATAGACCTAAAGTTTAATATCTCCTTGTGTAGAATGAATCTTGGTATGAACTTTTGACCACACCTACAGGACATCTATAGGGTTAACTGGGATTATAAATTTCTATATTTAGAGCCCAGTAGCCAAAGATATGACGTTGCAGATTTGAGTGAGTTACTGTTCATTTGGTCAGAATTTTGTAACCAACTTCAAAAATCCATAACTTGGTCCATAGGTGGGATATTAATTTAAAAAAAAATTCTTTTGTTTTCTATAATTCTCTACTTGATAATGGAGCAAATAAAACATGGGGCTATGTGGTAGAATGATACATTTTGTTAGTGGAAGTTATAGGTGTAGTAGCTGGCCAATAGAACTTAACAAGATTGCCTAATGTGTGAAAGCCAAATCTAAGACTTATGCTAGTGTTTTCCTTCTTAGCTGCCATAGAGTGGATAAATGTAAATATGTTTGTTATGGTTAGACCAATATGCATGTATTTACATACTTCTCAAGAGGGTCACTTGAGTATGTACACTAGGGGTGTTGTTCTGATGACCTACAGGACACATCAAACCTGGGAGTTTAAATGCACAGTTTTGGCACCATAACCAGACTACCCCAGAGTGGGTAACATGTAAAGTATTCAACATAGACTCTCCTAAGTGGCACAAACAATGATAGAATGGGCCTTAAGAAGGCATTGGCATATTGCCTAATTTTCAAGTAACTTATGGACTAAATTGTAAGATTACAAAATTTGGGTACTCAATTGCACAAATTTCCAAAGATGGCTATGGAAAGGACATGGATGGAATTATGAAGAAAGGACATGGATGGAATTGAGGATATTGTTGGGGACCAAAGTGCTTAAGAACGCAAAGTTGATCATTTATGGCATAATGGCAACTAAGGATCCAAGTGTCCACCTTTTTATCTAAAGGTTATAATGACCATTGACAAGGTTAAAGGTAGTCAAAAACTTTCATTCTTCCAGCCAAAATAGGTGGATATAATCTGTCCAAGTGTTGGCCAAAGTTTCAAAAATTTGCATATATGTGACCAAGGTCAAAATGATGTATAAATGAAGAAAAATCTTCATTTTCTTGCCAGTTACTCTAAATTTCGTCCCCTAGAAGCCAAGGGTTCTTCGTTAACCTTTTCCACCATCCTCCATAGCCACCATACCTTAGGAAATCAAGAGGAAGCAAGAGAAAGCAAAGAAGACATCCAAGAGTGCAAGAAAACCTATTTTGGGTTCTATTAAGGTTCATCAAATTTCTAGCAAAAGGTAAGGGTTTTCTAAAGTTTCTTGGATTTTTTGCTGTATTTCCAAGCATCCATGAAGCTAAGACCATGCTTGGAGGAGAGCAAAAAGCTCAAGGAACCAAGTATGGGTTAAGGGGAAATAAGCATGGCAAGGTTTCGACCTTATTGTTACCATGCTAAACATGGCAGCAAGAAAGAAGGGTTTCTAGAGCCCAAGTTAGTGCTAACTAAGACCTAAAAGACTCCTAAGACCAAGAAAAATCTTGAGGAGGGATTCGATAGTGATCTTATTGTGATATCTTATTGTTTTATTGAACGTTTGTAACCAACCCTAATGTTATTGTTGCTAGCGCATTTCATTTGTTGTGATGCTGGGTTTGTTGATGCATATGGTTTCCATACTTGTGTGTATGTGTTGTTTTTGTATGTTTTTATCTCTTTGGATTTCAGTTGGTACGTGGCTATGGAATACTTTACATTGATAGCCCTTACTAAGTTCTTTACGAAGAGCTTACTCCCCTCTGTTCATTTTCAGGAACACTAGAAAGATCACATTCAAAATGAAATTTTTGGTTCTCGTTTTTATCTAAATTTTTATGTACATGAACTTCCATATGTCTATTTGTGATCTGTAAATTTTGGTGATTTTAGGAGCACATTTGGTATTTTCAGTGATGGTGCTTATTGTGTTATGCAACAGCTGTCCACCATCCTATTCCATAGTCCATTGTGTCTCAGACAATCCTGCAACTTAGGGTGCATATTTAGCTAATTTAATACCATTATGTAGTGCATGTATGAATGTACATGTATTGTATGTAAAATGAGACAAGTATGTGAACATTTGATTAATGTTTTGGCTATGTATGTGATGTGGTGCAAAGCGGCCTAAGTGTGAACGATAGGCTGCTTACTTGTAAATTCTGGTTTGACCACATAAAGTTGCTAGATCTAAGAGAACTTATTTCCCATGTGTATTAGACATGTATGGGATAGACTTGGAGGTATTATCCCTTCTGAATGAAGTGCTTGCACACTTATGAAATTTTGTATGGGCAAAGTGGTCATCAAGTGATAGAATTTGGCTCTACACTCAAAATGCTGTAACTATATACGTAGAATAAATACTGGTATGAAACTGTGTCCACAACTAGATAATATCCAAATTTTGAACTGGGATTTGGAATTTCTGAATTTGAAGCCCTGTAGCCAAAGATATGATGTTGCAAAATTGGCTAAGTTACTGTTCATTTAGTCAAAATTTTGTAACCAACTTAAAAAATCCATAACTTGGTCTGTAGGTAGGCTATTGATGTAAAAAAAATTCATTGGTTTTATCTAAGCCTTTACTTGGTAATGGAGCAAAGAAAATAAGGTGTTACATGGATAGAATGATACAGTTTATTAGTGGAAGTTACAAGTGCAGTGGCTAGTCACTAGAACTTAACAAGATTGCCTAATGTTGTGGTAGCCAAGATTAAGACTTATGCTAGTGTTTTCCTTCTTTGCTGCCATGGTGTACATAAAATGTGAATATGTGTGTGATGGTTAGACTAATATGCATGTGTTTACATAGTGCCCAAGAGGGCCACTTGGGTATGCACACTAAGGGTAGTGTTCTAATGGCCTATAGAACATTAACAATCGCGGGAGTCTAAATGCGCAATTTTGGCGCCACAATTGGACTACCCCAGAGTGGGTAATAGTTGCAATTAGCCAACTGTATTTGTGTGCAAATTAAAACTCCATGATACTTATTGATTAACCTGGAATATGTGAAATGCATGCTCTTTATGCTTTGACTAGGTTTGACAAAATCTATAAAACATTGACTTGGCCAAAATATTTCCATAGAAAACAAATTCAAATAGCCAAAGCATACAAAATCAACACTTACATGAATTTACTACACAAAACAACTATGTGGGAGCATTCATACTTAAAGTAGACTAATGCCCTCAGCCAAAAGCAACCTTAGAGTTTAGGACTCCTCAAAACATAGACAATTGAGGCAACTAGGAGTACTGTATAAACAAGCCTCAACTAAAATCTTCTTGAACTAACTCACACCTTGGATGCAACCCCCAGTGACGAGTCACAAAACTCCTTGTCCACATGCTACTAGGCTTTGCAGTCAAATGAAGAGTATAGTTAGTACTATTACTTTACCAACAAGAAACCCAAGTAGACTACAATAAAAAAGATTCTCAAGCAAGGTACCTACAGCAACAACAAACTACCATCACAACCCTCCGTGGTTATCCAGTCCAGTAACGTCAGAATCTACACAACATAGCTAGGGAGTGAGAATTCAGACATTCTCAGTAAAGGTCTTCACTTCACCTGCAAGAAAAGTTACTATGGACTCTATATATAAGAACATATGTAACTTGCTATGAGCTCATACAACCTGAGGGTCTAATATATGCATATACCTAGGTCCCTTAGAACCACTCCTTATCCTCATCCTTGAATTACAAGGCATAGCCTTGTCTTCTAGCATGCTTAGTTTGCCAGCCTAACTAGTGATAAATCACCAGTTGAACCTCTTCCTTTTATGTTGTATAGTGGCACTATGGTGGGACTATTGTAGACTAGGCCATAAAGACCTTGTAGACTAGGCTGTAAAGACCTTGTATACTAGGTGCACTAAGGTTTCACCTTGCAACCTTGTGGCTAATGGCCTGGCTAGGTCGCCAAGGGTTCTAAACCTTTCACCTAAGCTAATGATACTTAGGTATGATCTTTTGAAAACTAGTTTCCTTGCTAATGGTAAAAGCAACTTTAAAATTCAAGGAAACTCCTAAGTCTCGAAGGAATTTTGGAAGACTCGGAGTACCCCCAGAATGCTTATACCCCAAGGTACCCTAAGAACCCCGTTAGGTCTTCCCCTAATCTCTCTAGCAAAATTGGAAAATTTCAGCTATTATGCCGATGGTGACATGTCACCAACTGTGGCAACTCGCCACAATTGGTAACTAGTTGCCAATTTTTGTGGTAACAGTGACGCATTGTGGGTATTGGTGATGATTGGTGATGCATCACTAATACTTGTTACAACCTAGAAAATTTTCAATTTCACTTCTATGAATTTTGGACACTTTCCAAACATATCAATCATGCATGGATAGCCTCCAAACTTCACATACATGTAAAACATGTTGCATAGATCACAACCACCAACATATGATGCATCCTAACATCATTCCAATCATCATAAACCTCATAGTCCACCATGATTCAACCTTGCCCACTAACTAATTCTATTGTTAGAACTACTTGAATTCATCAAGCTAACACATTCCAATAGCATCAATTAAGCTTGAAAACAAAACTCCCTCATCTTAACTTCACCTCACAACAAAAAAACAAGCAACCCTTCCTCAAGAACTCAATTTCTACAAAGCTCTACCTAGTTCCAGGCAACTAAAGGCACAAATTGTATAATTAATACCTTCTGATAGCCGAAGGGCTATCACCTCTCTCACTACATACTTCCTGCCAAAAGTGAGGATGGGAAACCTGGCATCATCCGAAGGAAGCGCTAACACTGACCTCGGAAGGAGCAAAGCCGAACGCCCCGAACCCATGGCCTCGGCTAGAACACTAGAAATGTTAGAGCTGTTGCCAACTCCCTCGGGGGACCGAATAGATCGCCTTTGGGGACAAAAGACCAGCTATCGCAAGCAGGAGAGACCCTCCCCGAAGGTGGAACCCCCGAACTAGAGAAGTCCCCGAACCACGGGCATAATTCCAGAAAGAGGGCATTCGTGCCGAAGGACGACCTCGCCCAAAGAACCTCGGGAGTACAGCACCATCATTTAAGGAGCCTCTGACATGTCGCCCACAGGCGCTACACGCCGCCTCAAACGGCGGTCTGACGCGCCGTTGCCGTTCAAGTCCTATCACAGCCTGTCTCAGTCCAAGGCACAAAGAGCATATAAGCAGCTACATTAACCCTACGCCCGAAGGTACAAAGGACATCTGACCGAACACGTGTCATGATCTGAACGGGCTGGGCACCCCTATAAATTCCAAGAAATGCACCCTGGCAACGGGGATCAGACCCTCTTTCACTGAGAAAACATGCACAGGCAAGGCCATCTTTCCCCTAGTGTTCCTCCTGTATCTCCATTCAGGGCACTGACTTGGGCATCGGAGGCTCCTCCTCGGAAAAACACTCCGGGGACCTCCTAACCCTCTTTTCTGAGCATTTTAGGCACGCCCCTCTAGGAAACCTTTGCACCAGACGTTCTGCCTCTCAGGAAGTCCCTCCCGAAGTCACAATGTCACATGATGAAGATGCTGCTGGGCATCATTTGGCACCGTCTGTGTGAACCCACCCTCAGGTCACCGTTGTGGAGACTCGACGTTCTAAGGACAAGGGAGTTTCGAAGTCCCCGGCCGCTCCTGAATTCCAAACGGCCACTGAGCAAACCCTACCAGGGACTTCCTCGCCTGAGGAAGAGCGTCCTCTATCATAACCATGAGCTTTCTACGCGACTTCCAGTGTTCTATTGTAGCTGAGGTGACACAGCAAATAGACCGAAGGTGGCCACAACCAACTCAGGCCCAAAGGCCCCCCTCGCTAGTGCGCCCTCGGGAGAAAAGCCCGAAGTCAATCTATCGCAGTTCGGGGAGTGGGGACCCACGAGATGAATCCTCAACAGAAAATATACCTCTCGGGGCACGGCCTGCGAGGCAAAGGGGGTACGAGCGGCCAAAGACTCCTCGCCAAAGGAGCTCGTCACCCGAGGCGAGGTCGCCATCCCCTTGGGTCCGAAGCCAGTCAACAAAGAGGCACCGACAGTCACCCTTCCCAGAGCACCAAGACGAAGGGCCCAATGCCACGCTCCTCATGTAGAAATTGTTGACAAGGTTGGAGAGAGTAGAGAAACAGGTAGCTCGCAAGCCGGTCTGGGCTAGGCTGTCCGAAACCTTCTGTGGGGATGAGTCCCCGTTCACCTGAACAGTGATTAAGGCAGCCATGCCAGGCGATTTCCGGGTACCTCGGCTGGAAACTTATGATGGCCGGACAGATCCACAGGCTCACCTGACCAAGTACAAATGCAGCATGATGATGCACGGTGCTGATGATGCTACCTTGTGCAAGTGTTTTGAAGGAACCCTCACAGGACCAGCAACAGCGTGGTACAATTCATTGGCCCCGGGGACCATCAGGGAGTTCCAGGAGCTATCCACGGCCTTTATACAGCAATTCATTGGAAGTCTGCCGACGGCGAAGATGCCTGTCCAGATGTTCAACATAGCGCAGAGGAATGGAGAAACCATCCGTGACTATGTCGAAAGGTTCAACAGAGAGGCCCTAAGTGTCCCAGACTTTCGGCCCGAAATACGCATCCTCGCCATGATACGGGGCCTTCGGAGAGACTCACAGCTGTTCTATGAATTTTCAAAGGACCCTCCGGACACGTTTGGCGAGTTCTACCGAAGGGCGGAACAGCACATGACAGCCGAAGAGCTGAGAATGGGTGGACCGAAGACTGATCACGCCCGTGCCGAAGGGTCCAACCAGCAGACGCGGTATCCGACCGACCAAGCAGGATGACCTTGGAGGACTAAGGGAAGGAAACCCCTAACCTTCACGCCTCTGAACACCACGAGGACCAACATCCTCATGACAATGGAGAGACAGGGGACCCAAGTTCAGCGGCCAAGGGCCATGACCGCTGATAACGAAAAGAACATGAAGAAGTTCTGCCAGTTTCATTGCAACCACGGCCACGATACCGAAGACTGCTTCCAATTGAAAAAATACATAGAGTTGCTGATAAAACAAGGCCAACTTTGGCAACACCTGCGGATGCCTTCCCCGAAAGGGAGGAAGGAGGAAGAAGGAAAGGCAGATGACGAGGACTACGACTCTGACAGACGGAGGAATCGAAGTCCAAAAAGGCGCCCTCCACCTCCCGCGGGAATAATACAAACAATCACGACAGGGCTCCTATCCTTAGAAAGAAAGAGGAAGGCCTGAGAAATAGCAGTGATGGAGAATCAAAGTCCGACGAAGAAGCTGACCCGCAAGGATGGTACCACTATCATCTTCCCCCATGACGATCCCCTTCTGGTCATGGTGTGGATAGGAAACTGGGACGTCAAGAGAGTGCTGCTTGATGATGGATCAAACGCCGACGTCCTATTCTCACATTTACTGCCAAACTTGGGCATATCCAACACCGACCTCAAGCCTGTCACTTCGCCTACTTTCGGGGTAGTACCATCCGAATTGCCCGTCCTTGGATGGATTGATCTTCCCCCAATGATGAGAGGAACTTCAGTAGATGGGACAGCTGAATCATTCACCTCCACAATGACAAGATTTATTGTCATGGATGTTCCTTCATCATACAACGCCATCCTTGGAAGACAAACACAGGGAAATCTGCACATTCGCCCTGATGTAAGGTACTTAACTGTCACCTTCGCCACCAAGGATGGAGATGTAGAGATTTTCATCGATCAAGGTGAAGTAAGGAAAGTGTTCGTCAAGGCACAGAAAGCTCCAGCAAACAACTTCACGCAAACTGTAGAGGTAGAGGCCTTGCCAGCTGGAAAACCAAAGAAGGGCAAGGCAGAAGATCTCACGAAGGAAGAAATGGAAGAGGTAGAACTTGTCCCAGGCCGAAATACCCGAATAGGGAAAAACCTGGCCGAAGGTGACAAGAAAAAACTTGTATCCTTTCTACTGATGAATAAAGACCTGTTTGCCTACTTGCCGAAAGATATGCCGGGGGTAGACCCCCTTGTAATACAGCATAGTCTCAAAGTAAGTCCGGAGCAAAACCTGTCCGGCAAAAGAAACGGGGCATCTCAGCCCATAAAAGTAACTTGGTCAAAACCGGAGTTCAGCGCCTATTGGACACTGAAGTAATCAGGGAAGTCAAGTACCCCGAGTGGTTAAGCAATGTGGTTATTGCCATAAAAGAGGGGAGCAGTAAGCTCCGAATGTGCATCGACTTCAGAAATTTGAACGATGCTTGCCCAAAAGACTCATACCCTTTCCCACCAATAGACCAATTGGTAGACTCAACTGCCAAATACGGGCTCCTAAGTTTCCTAGACGCCTTCAGTGGATATCATCAAATAAGGATGGACCCCGAAGACGAGGAGAAGACTGCCTTCATCACAGAAGGTGGAACATATTGTTACATCAGGATGCCCTTCGGGCTCAAAAATGCTGGAGCTACCTACTAGAGGTTGATGAGCAAGGTCTTTTATCATCAAATAGGGAGGAACATGGAAGTCTATGTTGATGACATGATAGTCAAGAGCAACCTGCCTAATGGCCACATCACAGATCTTAAGGAAACTTTCCACCAGCTCAGAACCTTCGGGATCCGCCTTAACTCCGAAAAGTGCTTCTTCGGCATGACCTCGGGAAAGTTTCTCGGGTACATGGTATCAGAAAGAGGCATTGATGCTAACCCAGAAAAAATTAAGGCCCTAGTTGAATTCCGAACTCCCATCACAATAAAAGATATACAAAGACTCACTGGAAGGATAACCTCTCTTAGCAGGTTCATTTCCAGATATGGAGACCGGTGTCGAGCATTCTTCAAAGTCCTCACTAAATCAGCAAAAATGGAGGGCAACCTCGGAAGTAATAATCATCCTTGGAACAAGGGCTGCCAAAAGGCCTGGGAAGAACTCAAAATCTACTTAGCGCGCCTGCCCGGCAACCTCGCGAGGGAGAATCCCTTGTGTTATACCTCGTCGTCACAGAAAAAGCAGTAAGCTCGGTCCTTGTGAAAAAGGAAGGGTCAAAGCAATGGCCAGTTTACTACGTAAGCAAGTCCCTGCACGGTGCCGAAGTCAGGTACCCCTTGCTACAAAAAGCTATATATGCCTTGGTATTGGCAGGAAGAAGACTACGACCATATTTTCAGGCTCACCCTATCATCGTCCGAAGTAGTCTACCTCTACGGGACGTCATGAGGAAGGTTGATCATTCGGGAAGGCTTTCCAAATGGTGCATAGAACATGGCGAACACGACATCACTTATGTACCTTGGAAAGCCATAAAAGCTCAAGCTTTGGCAGACTTCATTGCCGAAGTACCCATCACCGAAGGTAGCCATTCGGATTCTGGCGAAGGCGAGCCAGAATGGACTTTAAATGTCGACGGAGCCTTGGGGTCCGAACACCAGGGAGCCGGAGTAATTATTAGAGGTCCCGAAGGTCTGGAAGTAATGAAGGCCATCAAGTTCAGCTTTAACGTCACCAAAAATATGGCCAAGTACAAGCTCTCATAGCAGGGTTGCGCCTAGCCAGAAGAATTGGTGTAAGAAACCTGAAGGCCCACAGCGATTCCCAGCTGATAGTTCGACAAATAGCAGGGGACTATGGGGCAAAGGTCCCAACCTTGGCAAAATACCATGAACTGGTGGCGAAGCTCATTCGAGAGTTCGACACCATACGAATCGAAAATGTGCCTCGTCGAGATAATGCCGAGGCAGATTGCTTGGGAAAATCAAAAATATGCACGGAGGTGCTAGATCACCCGAGCATTACAGTGCTGAGCATAGTAACTTCGGAAAAAGGCTGGAAAGATCCGATAAAAAGATATCTCACAACCAATACACTCCCCGAAGACCCTAACGAAGTTGCAAGATTGCGAATACGCTCCGGCCGTTTCTTCCTGATTGGAGAAGAATTATATAGGCAGGGATATGCAAATCCACTACAGAGGTGTGTTGGCGAAGAGGATACTAAAATGATCCTCGAAGAAGTCCACGAAGGTGCTTGTGGTTCGCATATTGGAACCGACGCCTTGGCAGCGGTGATACTTCGCCAAGGATACTTTTGGCCTACCCTGAGAAAGGACGCTAGACAGTTCATCCAGAAATGTGGTAATTGCCAAAGACATGCGAATATCCAAAGGACACCCTCGGAATTAGTGACTTCGGATGATTATCCCTGGCCCTTCGCAGTTTGGGGCATGGACCTCATTGGGCCACTCCCGGCAGCGCCTAGAGGCTTGAAATTCTACGTAGTCACAGTAGACTATTTCTCTAAATGGGTTGAGGCAGAACCCTTGGCAACTATCTCAGCAAAAGATGTGCAGAAGTTCGTATGGAAGAACATTGTATGCAGATTTGGCATACCGAGGGCACTAGTAGCCGACAATAGGTCCTAGTTTATAGACAAATGCTTCCAAGAATTCATCAGTGACCTTGGAATAAAAATGCACTTTGCCCTAATAGCTCACCCCCAAAGTAATGGACAAGTAGAAGTATCTAACAGGACTATCAAAGATGGTCTGAAAAAGAGGTTGGGGGAAGCAAAAGGGAAATGGCCAGGAGAGCTCCCAAATGTGTTGTGGAGCTACCGAACAACACCCCGAAGAGCCACAGGGGAAACACCGTTTTCGCTCGTTTTTGGAACTGAGGCTATCATCCCAATCGAGGTAGTGCAACCATCGGTGCGAGTGCAAGTGTTTGATGAAAGGGGAAATGACCTCGGCCTAAGAACCAAGCTTGACCTTGTCAGCGAACATAGAGAAATAGCCGAGCTGAGAAGGAAAGCTTTCCAGCAAAGAGTGGCCGCAACTATGAACTTGCGAGCCAGGCCAAAGGGCATAAAGGAAGGGGACCTTGTTCTCCGAAAAACTGAATTTGGAAACCGAAGACCATCTCACGGGGTACTTCGCACAAATTGGGAAGGTCCTTATCTAGTACTTGCCGAAGTGCGAAAAGGGGTTTACAAGCTCGGCAACGCTGAAGGCATAGAATTAAAAAATACATGGCATTCGGATGACTTGAAAAAATTCTATGCTTAGGATTTTGGTAGGAAAGTTATATGGCACAAGTTAGAAGAAATTTTTTCTAAGTACAAAAGACTTAGCCAAAATTCTTGAGCGTAAATTGTACAGGTTAAAATTTCACGAAGGTGATCGCCAGGATAAACGTAGGTTTGATTTTCCGACTTCTCTTGAGCGAATGTGTTCGGGACAATAGGAAATGAAAAATCTTGCAAAAAATTCTAAGTACAAAAGTTTGCAAGCATAGATCCGATTTTCTGAAGTCTCTTGAGCGAATGTGTTCGGGACAATGGGAAATGAAAAATCTTGCAAAACACTTAGCCAAAATTTTACAAAAAAAAGAAGGAACCTTTATTGAGGATGGAGCTGCTTACACAGAAGGAACCTTGCCAAAAAGAAGAAGTACAAAAAGAGGAAAAGGAAGGCAAAGGACCCTAATACAAACTAAGGGATCTCGGCATCTTAGGAGTCACCAGCTTCTGCGTCCTTATCCACTGCCTTCGGCGCCAGAAGAGAGAAGGGCAGTTTGAGATGCTCAATTTTGGACCAAGACCATCGAGGCCCCTCGGGAATGTTTAAGGCCTCCAAAAAGGAGAGGTCCAGAGCTGGGAACCTCTTAAGGACTTGGTGCCGAGTAAGGCAAAAGCCGTCTTGAAAGCCGACCTTGGTCATTTCATCGGCCTTTTCCTTCTCGACCCCTAGCTTGTTAAGCTCCTTCTCCAGATCAACGACCTCCTTCTTTAGTGCCTTCATCTTCTTCTTCTTCGGCTCCTTCTTCAAAGACTCAACCTTGGCCTGGAGCTCGGCCTTCTCAGCAAGCGCCTTCGCCAGGAGTGCCTCAGACTCTGACTTCTCCTTTTGACGTGCCTCGTTCGCCGAAGTCAGCTCCGCCACCCTGGAGCCAAGGTCATAAATCTTCTGGGAGGAGTCCTTAAAAAGTTCTTCTTTCTCCTTCAAGAACTCCTCTCGAACGGTAGCAACCTCCTTTTGCGCAGCTTGGGCCATCCCCGTGTTCTTGGAAGCTAATTCAGAACACATAGCCGTAGATTTTTCTAGCCAATCTAAGGCCGAGACTCTGAACGCCGCCTGCTTCGCCACCTGAACCCTAAGAAGGCCAGTGAGCCCCAGCAGTTGCAAAGTAGTAAAAACAAAGTCAGTAAGGCAAAAAACGAGCCAAACACTTAGAAGAAGTCAAGAGGAAGCAAAACAAAGGCATGAAGTATACCTGGGCAGCGTGCTCAAAAACTTTTGCAGCAAGGGACTCGTCGCCCGGGCATGCCTCAGAAATGGCCTTAAAAGAGGCCTTGGTGAGGATCCCCTGCGAGATTTGATTGGCCATTCAGGGGCAGTCACCTTCGGAGTACAAGTTCATGTCCTCCGTAAACGACCAGAAAGGCTCCCTCGGGATCTTCCCCTTCGGGATATGGGCATCCCGAAGGGCTCGTTTCCGGGCGTGCTCGGCTGCCCAATTCGGATATAGCAGCTCCCCTGTACGACAAAACAAGAAACTTTTCAAGGCAAGTAATCGGCAAAGTTCAGAAAATAAAGGCACCATAGCTTGCCTAAGTGAACGAACCTGGCGGCACCTCGCCCACATCGTCGTCGGAGTCCCGGGCCTCCTCGGCAGAAATCTCTTTGCCTTTGCTCTTGCAGCACTCCTCGGCAGAAGGAACTTTTACCAAGGCGTCCAGAAGAGTCGCCGAGAAAGTAGGACTACGATGAGGGACGTCGTAACGACCTCGGTTGGTGGGGCAGCAGCGACCTTGGGCTCTTCGAGAGCCTCCTCGGGAATTTCTAGCTGAGGAGGAGGCGCGTTCTTCTTCGCTCGTTTCACCGAGGACAGCCCGGCCCCAGATGCTTTCCATCTTCGGGAGACGGCCTTCTTCGTCTGCTCGCCTTTCCCGGCTTGACCGAGGAAAAGGGACTTGTAATAGTCAGTAGACTCTTCGCCCATCTCTGAAACAAAAGAAAGACATTAGTGTGAGTCCGAGAAGTACTTATACTGAAAAATTCTTGAGATAACTTACGCTCATAAAAAGACTCGTAAGTGACTTCCTCCAGAAGGAGTTGCACCAGCCAGGAGTCTTTCCCAGCGATAGCAGGAGCCGGCATCTTGAGGTCCGTCTTGTGCTCCTTCACTACCTCTAGCTCCCGAAGGACCTCCTCGGTCATCAATTTCCACTTGATGGGGAAGGGGTAGAGGGGGCACGTAGGGACCTCGGAATCCCAGTCGGAGACTGCTCGAATTCATCTATCGAAGTCCATGAATCTGGATGCCAACTCAGGAGTGAGCAGCATCCTCGGGTCTACGACATCCATCTCCAACTTTCCCCAAGCCCACTTGGTCGGAACGTACAACCAGGCCTCCTCCATCTTGAGAAAGAAAAATTTTTGTTGCCACCCTTGCCAGCTGTCCTTAGTGGCGAAAGTGAACATATACTTTTTGCTCCCCGATCCCCGAGGTAGCATGAAGTAGAAGCCACCCTTTGGGACCGTATAAAGCTTATAGTACTGCAAAAAAAGAATGAAGTGGGGTTCTATTTTGAAAATGCTGCACATGCAAAGGAAGGCGTTAAAGTAACAGTACGAGTTCGGGGGAAGTTGATTTACGGCAATGCCATGAAATTGGCAAAAGTCGCAAATCACCCTCAACGGGGGGTACCGAAGTCCGGCCTTCAGTTGGGCGCGAAAAACGGTAAGCTCGTTTTGACGGTTCATAAAACTGACCTCCTAAGGACCAGGAAGTCTGGTGGTGGCATAAGAAGGAAGAAAAAATTTCTTGGTCCATCTCTCTAATTTTTTCGAGTTCGTACAACAAGTATGACTGGCAAGGGGAAGCCAACCTTCTAGGATAGGAGAAACAGTTGGCGAAGACATTTTTTGGAGGAAAAGATGACTTTGGGGAATGAAAAGATGACTTTGGCAAAGCTTTAAAATCAAAAGGCTATAGAAACCAAAACAAAACCCACCAAATCTTTTGCCGAAGTCTGGATTTGAAGACACCGTCGCGAAAAGTTACCGGAAAAAACTCCGTCAAACAGCACCGCCGCAAAAACAAAAGAGAATCAGAAGGCAGGGGGAAAGCAAAAGCAGAAGCAAAAGGAGACTATGATGGAATGGCGTATATATAGACAGAGGGGGGGCAGGCCAACTGGCACCACAAGTACTCCGCGAAGGCGAACAGTCGCCATAACTGCTCATTGCACATAAAAAGGCATGCTTGCTCTATCCGATACAGCCCCCGCCAATAGCAAGCTGCGACGTGTCAGCCATAGCGCCGAAAGAGGGACACATTTTCTGACACCCCTAAGTCCTAGGTGTGCCGCTCTAGACTGACACGCCTGGTTACGAGACACGACGATTGCGCAGACCTACAGAAGGGAGAAGTAGGCTACCTCGAAGACACCAAAAGACAGGCTATGGACGAACAGCCTATGTCTTCGGACAAAAAGGTCCATCTTCGGCACAGGTATTACGCCCAAAGCCCCGAAGGACCTTCTCCAAAAAGATGACAAGCCGAAATCTCCACTTTGGCTTTCTAGAGGGGGGGCCTGTGATAGCCGAAGGGCTATCGCCTCTCTCACTACATACTTCCTGCCAAAAGCGAGGACTGGAAACCTGGCATCATCCGAAGGAAGCGATAACACTGACCTCGGAAGGACCGAAGCCAAATACCCCGAACCCATAACCTCGACTAGAACGCCAGAAATGTTAGAGGTGTTGCCGGCTCCCTTGGGGAACCGAACGGATCGCCTTCGGGGATAAAAGACCAGCTATCGCAAGTAGGAGAGACCTTCCCTGAAGGCGGAACCTCGGAACCAAGGAAGTCCTTGAACCACGGGCATAATTCCCAAAAGAGGCCATTCGTGCCGAAGGATGACCTCTCCCAAAGAACCTCGGGAGTACGGCACCAGCATTTAAGAAGCCTCTGACATGTCGCCCACAGGCGCTACACGCCGCCTCAAATGGCGGTCTGACGCACCGTTGCCATTCGAGTCCTATCACAGCCTGTCTCAGTCCATGGCTCAAAGAGCCTATAAGTGGCTACATGTTCCCTACGCCCGAAGGTACAAAGGACATCTGACCGAACACGTTTCATGATCTGAACGGGCTGGGCACCCCTATAAATACCAAGATGGAAATGGGGATCGAACCCTCTTTCCCTGAGAAAACACGCACAGGCAAGGCCATCTTTCCCCTAGTGTTCCTCCTTTATCTCCATTTAGGGCACTAACTTGTGCGTCGGAGGCTCCTCCCAGGAAAAACACTCCAGGGACCTCCTAACCCTCTTTTCTGAGCATTTCAGGCACGCCCCTCTGGGAAACCTTTGCACCAGACGTTCTGCCTCTCAGGAAGTCCCTCCCAAAGTCACAATGTCACATGACGAAGATGCTGCTGGGCATCACCTTTCAACTAAAACCCAAGCTTCCAAGCTTCTAATAAACAAGTATCTACCAAGAACATAACTGTTACCTCACATAAAAAATAAGGAATTGTGGACAACTTGGTTGCAAGCTCTAAAAACTTGAAATCACCCTTGAAACAAGCTTTCCATGGCATGTACATCCTTGATGGCTACCATTTTCATCAAAATCTCTTGGTTTTGGGCTTGGATTGATAGACAATTGGTAGGCTGAAGGAGGAACTCAGGTTTAAGTAGCAAATATGGCTTCCTCCCATAGTTTTCCAAGTTTTATAACACCTTAACCAAGAAGCCATCCAAGAATTTTAAAAGTTACAAATAAGTCCTTAGATTTTGGTAACTGTAGTCAAACTTGGTCAAATCTTGTTTATTTCAACTAAATTTGGGTTAAAGTTAAAAGTTAGGTTATCAAAAAATCATTTTCAACAGTCAAGACATAACTCGACTATTCGAGATGAAAAATTACCATTTTACCCTTGAACCACATCTAGTGCCTTAATCTCCTCAAAATTTACTGAACTTTCCTAAACTTACCCATTCTTGCTAGGTGAACATGAATTAAGGTTAAAAATGTAATTTCAAACACCTTACCTTCATCAAGCAAGCCCTAAGCTAGGAGGGCCACAACACTTTAGGACTAAGGTCCCAATGTACCTACTTCAACTATATGATAAAGATTCATTACCCTCATAATTTTTCTAAGTTCAGACACTAGATTTATGAATTTGGGCATGCTCATCTCATAGAATTTTTTTCTTTTTTGTAGCCCTTTTTGGCCTAATGTATGTCTTTTCAAAGAAAAATATTGGCTAAATTAAGCCAAGTACTTTTTTAGACTATCTGCAAGCCATGTATTGCTTAGTTCTTCCCCATATGCATTTTCTAATTTGAAGACTCTAGGCCTAACTTTAGTAGGAACCAGGTAAGGCCCTTCCCAGTTGGCCTTAAGCACACTGTGCACGGGCCTTCGGGATTTGATTTCGGAACTTCGGAGCACCATGTCTCAAACCATGATTCCTTTTGTCTTGTCATTTCAATTTGTGGAAGTGGCCGCTCTTTGTTGGAATGCCCTTTTACAAACCTCAACCAACTCTCTATATTCTTCTAGTAGGTCTAATTTGGCCCTCAAACCTCCTTCATTAAGTCCTTGGTTGAAGATTTACACTCTCAAAGATGGGTGCACTATTCGATATTAATCAAGGCCTCACTTCCATATGCCAAAGAGAACGGGCTCTCCTTGGCTGCCTTCCTTAGGGTCGTCTAATATGTCCATAAGATTCTAGGCAACTCCCTAGGCCATTTTCCCTTGGCTTCTCCGAGTCGTTTCTCCATGCCATCTTTTAGAGTTTGAGGACACTTTCCACTCGCCCATTACTCTGGGGATGTGCCACTAGGGCAAAGTCTATCCTGATGCCATAGTTGGTGGTGAACTTCTGGAATCCTCTATCAGTGAACTGTGTTTCGTTATTTGCCACTAGCACATTCAGGCAATTGAACCTACATATGATATTTTTCCAAAGGAACTTTTGGATTTGTTTTACCGATATGGTTGTTAATGGCTCTACTTCTATCCATTTTGTAAAGTAATTTACTGCTACTATACGGTACTTCACCCTTCCTGGGGCAACGGGGAGTGGGCCTATAAGGTATTATACCTCAAACAATGAAGAGGCAAGGGTAATTCAACAATGTCACTACCTCAAATGGTACCCTTTGTCACGATAAATGTTGTTGGCACTTGTCACAGCTTCTAACAAGCTTTCATGTATCTTGCCTTAGGGTTGGCCAGAAATAGTGTCACTAAAGTAACACTATCACCAATGCATCTATATCGATATGGGAACCACATCTTATTTTGTGTAGTTCTAATAAGATGGGTTTAGTTTCTCCCTCTCCATCACATTTCTGTAAAGGACTAGAGTAACCCTGCGGATAATGTTCTTTGCGAATGAGAAAATATCTTCCAACATGCTTTTTAACCTTTGAAGCTTTTAGAAGATCATCATGCATTTATCCCTTAGTGGGGAATTGCTAGAGGGGTGCTCTCCACCCTCTCTTAATCCCCATTAGGTGGATTGTTTCTATGCTCATCATTTTTTACTCTTCAGCATACTTTTCTAATTTCCCTAGGGTGTTCGCTCTAGTGTTTTCTCATCGTGAGACCTTTTCATTGAGCACTTTGTCAAACTTTTCAATCATTTTCTTTGTGAGGTCAAAATATTTTCTAAGCCAAAGTTCATTGACCTCGTACTCCGCATTCAATTACCAAACTAACAATTGTGAGTCAGTGCAAGCCTGAAGAGACTTAATGCCTATATTTCCCATGAGGCCTAGTCTGGTAATGAAGGCTTCGTATTCGGCCACATTGTTGGTGACTTGAAATCTAAATTTGATGTCCTTGGATGGTTCCATCCTTTTTTTTCCTTTTCAAGACTATACTTGTTCATTGTTGTTCCATTCCTGATGCTCCATTGACAAATAACAACCATTTTGGTTCACTATTATTGTCAACTGAGATTTCTCCTTCATAATTCGGTGGTAGTTCAGTGATGAAATCTACCAGGGCTTGTGCTTTTATGGCCTTTCTTAGCTCATAACTTATGTCATATTCTCCAAGCTCTATATACCATTTGGAATGCCTACCTGAATGATCTACCCTTTTCATCACATCCTAGAAAGGAAGAGCACTCTAGGCTATGATTGAATGACCATGAAAGTTTGGCCAAAGGCATTGTCCTACCAACACCAGGGCATATACAGTCTTCTGTAGCACTGGATAGTTCACCTCGACTCCATAAAGTGACTTGTTCACAAAATAGACTGGCCATTCTTTTCCTACTTCGTCCTCATATACCAAGACTGAGCTCATAGCCTTTTAACTAATGGCAAGGTAAACGATAAAGGGTTCACTCTCCTTTAACTGCCTGAGGGTAAGGAGTTTGGTAAGGTAAGTTTTACTTCTTTCCCATGTAGCTTGGAATTGTTCGTTCCAGGGGTTCAAAGGATAGTTCATGCCAAAGTCACCCTTGGCTTCTTTTGTGAGGGTCTTAAAGAATGGCCTACATCAATCACATAGCGTAAGATAAAATGGCTCAAGGCTTTTATCCTTCTTGAAAGCCTCTGAATATCTTTGACCATATTCAGAAATTGGGATTCAATCAAAGATTTAACATTGTTGGGGTTTGCGTCTAAGCCCCTCTCCGAAACCATCATGCCTAGAAATTTTCTTGGCTTTATGCGAAAAGTACATTTCTCTGAATTCATGCATATGCTGAACTTCCTTAGTTGTTGAAACATGTCATGTAGATCATTGATGTGGAAGTGTCCCAGCTTTTGATGATCATGTCATCAACATAAACTTCCAGATTCTTCCCAATTTTTTTTATGAACACCTTATCCATCAGCCGCTAATATGTGGGCCCCATGTTTTTTAGGCTAAAAGGCAAATGCACATAGCATAAGGTTCCTTCATTGGTTATGAAAGAAGTCTTTTCTTCATCGGCTAGGTTCATTTAGATTTGATGATACCCATTAAAAGCATCTAGGAAGCTTAGCAATCTGTATCCCCAAGTAGAATCCACCAATTGGTCTATTGATGGTAGTAAGTACGGGTCTTTCGAGCATGCATCATTGACTCTCATGAAGTTGATGCAAATTCAAAGTTTATCGCTTTCTTCCTTTATAGCAATGACTATATTACTTAACCAGCATGGATACTTAAGTTCCCTTATTACCCCTACCTCGAGGTGCTATTGTATCTCTTACTTGACACACACTTTTTTATTTGGGGCAATATTTCATTTTTTTTGCTTTATCTGTTTTGCTAGAGGATAAACATTTAAACTATGTTCAGTTATGCTCAGAATAATTCTAGGTAAATTCTTCAGGCATTTTCCTACTTCAGCCTTTGATCAGCTCTAAGTCCTTAGTTTCTACATCTGTTTCTTTAGTTTTCCTTCATCGCCTACTTGGGGCCTTTCAGGTCTCACCACTGCAAATGCATTGATCTTTTTGTTCGAAGGTGTTTGCTGTGCCTTCAAGAAAACCTACCAAACTTTGGCCTAGTCGATGAAAATAATTACATTTCCTTTGTCAGCCTTAAAGGTGATATTCAGGTACTTGACATCTAACCTCATGTGCAACGTCCCCTGAGTTCACCTCCCAACAATGGCAATGTAATCTGAAGGAAAGTCGATGGCAACAAACTTTGACATCACCAACGTGTATAGTTCCTCTTCATTCCTGATGGCTTTTCCTTTTGCCATGAAAAGTAGATCAATGAGCCCCAGGACTGGGAGTTCATTCAGGCCTACCCTATAGGTTGGAGTCACCATCAGCTTTAGGCTTTCGACCTATATGCCCAGTGTTGGCAATATGTGGGTGAACAACACATCGGTGTTTAATCTATCTTCAGAAAGGATCCTTTTCACATCCCAGTTTGCTATCTTAGCAGTGATTAGGAAAGGGTCATCCTGAGGGAAGGTGACTTGGTTCTATCAGATCACATCAGTTGGTTTTATGCCTTTGTAAATTTAAGAATAGCTATCTCCTTTGCCTTTCTTTTCCTTTCCAATGAAGGAAGTCCCGTGGTGATGGTCTAGATTACTCTAGCAAAAGGGATTGATTGCCCTGGGGGGCTTTATTGGTCCCTTCATTGGTTAGAATAGTATTCATCCTCATCAAACTTTGGCTCTGCATCCTTAGTTCCTATCTTCAGTGAAGGAAACCAAAGATACCTCCTTAATTGGCCTTGCTTAATGAGGGCTTTAATATACTTCTTCAGTTGGCAATAGCCTTTGGTGCCATGGCCATGGTCTCGATGTTGCTGGTAGTATTTCTTCATATTCCTCTTGTTGTTTATGGCCATCAACTTAGGCCATTCAACCCCTCCTTGTTTTTCCAATGCTGCTAAAATGTTGGCTTGGGAAATGTTTAGGGCAAAATAGGTTTACGGTTCTCTTTTTCCTTTACTCATTTTAGACTGCTTCATGGCTCTGACTTCGCTGTGAGTTTGATTTTGGTGCCAATGTTCTATTCCCATGCATCCACCCTTTCTTCATCGATAGTCATTTCTTCAGTGATAATGTATTGCTCAGCAAGTTGGTTGAGCTATCCAATGGTTGTTGGCATCTGCTTTGAAAGCTCAAAAGTGAGGTTGGATCCTTTCCAAAGTCCCCTGGTTAATGTTAGGATTCAATCTTCAGGGGACAAATCAATGACTTTTAGGGCCTCTTGGTTCAACTTGTTCACATACTCTCAAAAAAACTCATTCTCCCTTTGAACTACATTAAACAGGTAGGCTACTTTTTTTGTCAAAGGGTGGCTTCTGATGAATTGATAAGTAAAAGCCACCAACAATTCATGAAAAGGGGCAATGGAACAAGGAAACAAGGTATTGTACTATGTTGTAGCTAGGCCCAAAAGTGTTACCTAGAAACATTTGCATAGGGTCACCTCAATATCTTTACTCAGTACCACGTTCTTCTGATATTTTGTCAAATGTGCCTAAGGATCACCTCTCCCATCATAGGAATTTAGTTGAGGTACTGTAAAGTCTGGTGAGATTGGAACATTCCTGATAGCTGGGAAAAAAGGGGCCTCATCACCAAAGGGGTTCCAAACAAATGTGTTAAAACTAGCATTCGCGTGATTTACTATTCCACTCGGTCCATGCTTTCCATTAGCTTTTTCAAGAGGCAGTCTAGATGGTCATCATCATGCCGATGGGGAAAAGGTGATTTTTGACATGTAGACTTCCATTCTGAACAAACTGAGCCTTTCTCCTTGCAGCCGTGTTTTGAGTTACAAAGCTGTAAACTTTCAATATGATATTCATTTTATGTGCTGCGTTGTGATGCTAGTGAAGAATTTTTTGCTAAGCTTTTAGATTTTTCCAGTGCGGGTTCCTTCCTAAAAACCAATGCGGTGCATGTTGACCTAGATGTTGAGGTATTTTAGTGAGTATGGTACGCTGGAATTCATGCAGGAACCTCATTGGCAAGCCACTAGGCGATCATCCTCGGGCATAGTAGTTTGACCACCAGTCTCATCCTCTGGTAGAGATGTAGTTTTCTAGAATGAGGGATCTTGGTGTAAGGTTTTGGGAGCCAAACAAGTGCAGCATCATTTAACCGAAACCTTCCAGGATCCAAGTGAAACAGGGCAAACCGGGTGTTTAAAAATTTTCATACCTCATTCTGTTGAGATATTTCACCCAACTATAGAGCCAAATCACAAAAACCTGAACAGTTGATGTGTTCAAGCTCTCTATGGTATCCACATGAGATTTTTGGGATCACCATGCTTCTACCACGTCTCGGCAGATACGTTTCTCTTGCGCTCATAGTGCTAGCATGCGTCCTCCAAGGAACTACAATAGAATACTGCGGCTGTCCTCCTTGGGAGGCTAGGGTCAAGGTTGCGAATTTCTCAATAAAAGTTGTATTTATAGTGAGACTCAACTTCTGGGCCGAATTGGTTTCAAAGCCCTAATCCAATTAGGCTTTAATTTTGGGCTTAATAATGGCTCAACTTTTGGGCCCATTATTAACACGAAATTATTATGAAACCATAACCCAAACAATTAGCCCATGCACTCTAATAATCCAAATAGCTCTATGTGTGCAATCCAATAGGCTCTTATCACGTTGGCAATGATCGTAAATCACATTTATGATCATAAGCAATGAGCGGTGTCTAGCAACACATCATTGCTACCCAAGTGACAAGATTGTCGATGATTCAACTAAACCTTTATGATCATTACCCATAATGCCAACATCCCTTTGTCCAAGATATCAAGAATAGGCATGAGACATGGAATGTGTCACTCTCGTACAGCCCAATCTTTGGTTTCATGATAAGCAAGTAGACTAACTTAAATTGATGACATTAATATCATATATCAACTCATCTGAGCATGGGCAAGCATTTTCTAAGTCTCACTTTATCAAGGGGCCTGAAGATATCAATCCCGTTACATAGGAGGGACAAATCCCATCTTGATCATACAAATCTCTCCACATGATATGTGACATATCCAATGACCTCTTTCAAGGTCACTCAGTTACGAACAACAAAGGGAAGTATCAAAGTATGTGACTCACACGTAGGCAACCTTAATGACCTTAGGTCAAAAGACTACATATACCATGATCATTATGAGAATCACTTATGACACTCATGTAATGATCCATGTAGCGTTCTCATGGTGGGTCAGTCCAGTACACAAGTTCTCCAACTTGTACCCACACTACATATCTCATATTAGTCTCCACATATGCTAGTCGTTATGTTTTATTGTAACCTGCTCCACAATAATACTACACCAGGGACATTTGGGAATATCATTATTCTATGGTTACAATTATGTTTATTACGTTGGGCAGAAACAAAACAACAAACACAATTGCTGGGTTAATTCCTTAATAAAATATCATGACTCAATGTGCAAAAATACAATCATCTCATGATTGGCTTTTGGGCATAACACTAATAATCTCCCACTTGCACTAAATCCAATCATCCATGTATCTAATACCAACGGACCTAGAATGGCTATCATGGTTTTGCTGCATAAAGGGCTTTGTTAGTGGACCAACAATGTTGCTGTCTGTAGAAGTCTTGCATATCATCACATCATCCCTCTCAATGATCTCCCTGACGAGATGATAGTGTCGGAGTATGTGTTTGGATCACTGGTGAGATCAAGGTTCCTTAGCCTGTGCAATAGCTCCATTGTTGTCACAATAGAGCTCTATCGGGTCAGTAATGCTTGGAACCACTCCAAGTTCGGTAATGAACTTCTTGATCCAAACTACCTCCTTCACAGCATCAGAGGCGGCAATGTACTCGGATTCTATTGTAGAGTCAGCTACTGTCTCTTGCTTTGAACTCTTCCAGCTCACAGCACCACCACCATTACAAAACACATAACCAGATTGTGATCCAAAATCATCCTTATCGGAATTGAAACTAGCATCGGTGTAACACCTTACAATGAGCTCATCTTTACCTCCAAAGACCAAGAATGCATCCTTAGTCCTTCGTAAGTACTTAAGGATGCTCTTGCCAGCTATCTAGTGACTTTCACTGGGGTTTGATTAGTACCTGCTCGTCATGCTCAAGGCATACGAGACATCAGGATGAGTACATATCATGGCATACATGATAGATCCAATTGCTGAGGCATATGGAATCTTACTCAAGCGCTCTCTATCCTTGGGTGTACTCGAACACTGAGATCTAGAAATAGTTATACCATGTGACATGGGCAAGAATCCTTTCTTGGAATCTTGCATGCTAAACCTCTTTAGCACCTTGTCAATGTATGTTCTTTGACATAGCCCAAAAAGCTTTCTAGATCTATCTCTATAGATCCTGATGCCTAACACATAAACGGCTTCACCCAAGTCCTTCATAGAGAAACATTTCCCTAGCCAAGTCTTTATAGACTGGAGCTCGAGAACGTCATTCCCAATGAGTTGTATGTCATCTACATACAACACCAAGAAGACAATAGCGCTCCCGCTAACCTTCTTGTAGACACAAGATTCATCGTCATTTTTTATAAACAAAACTCTTTGATTGCTTCATCAAAACAAAGATTCCAACTTTGAGAAGCTTGCTTTAGTCCATAAATGGACCTTTGTAACTTGCACACTTTATTGGCATACTCAGGAGTGACAACCCTCAGGTCGTGTCATGTACACATCTTCAAGTAACTTTCCATTTAGGAAGGCAATTTTGACACCCATTTGTCATATCTCATAATTATAGTGCGCAGCAATAGCCCACAAAATTTGGATGGATTTAAGCATGCCAACTGGTGAAAAAGTTTCATCATAGTCAATACCATGAATTTGCTTAAAACCTTTTGCAACCAATCGTCCCTTAAAGGTAATCACATTACCATCCATGTCAGTTTTCTTCTTGAAAACCCATTTGCACCCTATGGGTTTTACCCCTTCAGGTGGGTCAACCAAAGTCCACACTTGGTTCTCATACATGGATTTCATCTCAGATTTCATGGCCACTAGCTACTTCTCAGAGTTACGCCCCGACATAGCTTGTTGGTAGGTTGTGGGCTCATCCAGATCCATGAGCATCACATTGCTAGTATGAGTCATGAGAAATCCATATATCTCGGGCTCACGCCGAATCCTACCAGACCTACGTGGGCTCTGTGTTACAAGAACAGACTCTTGAAGCACAAGATTTTATGGTGTCTTTTCAGGTTCCATTTCAGGTTTGATGTCCCTTTATTGTTCTTGAATTTCTTCAAGTTCTACTTTCCTTCTACTAGTTCCTTCAAAAATAAAATATTTCTCTAGAAAGACACCAGTTTGAGCAACAAACACTTTTTGCTCAGAAGGATTGTAGAAATAGTAACCTTTTGTTTCTTTGGGATACCCACCAAAAAGGCATTTATGAGATTTGGGCTTTAGTTTGTCAGAGCATTTACATTTCACATAAGCGTCATATGCCCAAATCTTCATAAAAGATAAACCGGGATGCCTCCTACTCCATATCTCATATAGTGTTTTTTGAACCGATTAGATGGAACTTGGTTTAGTGTAAAAGCGACTGTCTCTAGAGCATGTCCCCAAAAGAAGTTTGGAAGGTCAGCTTGACTCATCATAGATGGAACCATGTCTAACAGCATTCGATTTCTCTTTTTAGATACACCATTCCATTGAGGTGTACCAGGTGGAGTGAGTTGTAATACTATACCACAGTCCTTTAGAGAGTCAAGGAATTCTCTATCCATGTACTCTCCACCTTGATCTGATTAAAGTACTTTGATACTCTTCCTGAGTTGATTCTCTACTTCATTCTTGAATTCTTTGAACTTTTCAAAGGATTTTGACTTGTGTCTCACGAGACACACATAGCCATATCTACTGAAGTCATCAGTAAAGGTAATGAAGTATTGGAGGCCTCTTCTATCATGTGTAGACATAGGGCCACATACATCACTATGTATGAGTCCTAATAAGTCATTAGCCCTTTCACTTTGCCCTGTGAATGGGGCTTTGGTCATCTTGCCCAACAAACATGACTCACATGTCTCATATGATTCAAAATCAAATGAGTCCAAAAGTCCATCCTTATGGAGCTTGGATATGCAAGTCTTGTTTATATGGCCCAAGTGACAGTGCTGAAGATAGGTCCGGTTCGAATCATTCAATCTGACCTTCAAGTCATTCACATTATAGATTAGATCTTTGAGTTCTAGAACATACAACCCATTGCTAAGTTGAGTGCCACCATAAAAGATTTCATTCAAATAAATAGAACAACATTTGTCCTTTATTATAAATGAAAAGCCTTTCTTGTCCAAGCAAGAAACAGAAATCAAATTTTTACTAATAGTAGGCACAAAGTAGTAGTTGTCTAATTCTAAAACTAATCCACTTGGTAAAGTAAGAACATCAGTCCCTATGGCTAAGGCAGCAAACCTTGCTCCATTTCCAGCACGTAGGTCCACTTCACCTCGGGCCAATCTTCTACTCTTACTTAGATCCTGCACATTTGCACAAATGTGAGATCCACATCAACTATCCAATACCTAATATGAGGAAGTGGAAAAGTTAGCCTCTATAACAAAAATACCTGAAGTGGAAGTCTTACTTCCCTTCTCCTGTGCAAGTTCTTCAAGATAGAGCTTACAGTTTCACTTTTAGTGTCTAAGTTCCTTACAACGAAAGCACCTCCCTTCCTTTGCCACACCACCCTTTGGTTTCAGTGCATCTAAAGAAGAATTAGCATTGGACTTTCTTTTAGCTTTATCCTTCTTCTTGTTGGCTTTTCCTTTTCCCTTGCCCTTTTGAACCATCAAAATGGGCTTAGCCTTCTTAATGTTTTGCTCAACAGTTCTCAACATGTTGAGCAATTCAGGGAGGGACTTGTCAAGGTCGTTCATGTTATAGTTCATGATGAACTGACTGTAGCTTTCAGGCAATGATTGCATGACTACATCAATAGCCAACTCTCTCTAAAGAGCAAATCCCAAACTCTCAAGATTCTCAATGTACCAAATCATCTTGAGCACATGAGGACCCATGGTACTTGCTCCAGACATTTTGCACTGAAACCTTTCATGCCTAGATTCCTCTTGGAAGAGCATTTTGAGATGTTCGATCATATTGAACACCCCCATGTTCTCATGTTGCTTCTAAAGCTTAGATTCCATGGTAATAAGCATAAGGCATGCAACATCCAAGCATCATCAGAATGCCTCTTGTAAGCATCCCTTTCAACTCTTGGAGCAGTGGCAGCAGGCTCATTCGTAATGGGTTGCTCTAGGACATAAGCCTTTCTCTCTTGCTTAAGGATTATCCTTAAGTTTTGGTGTCATTCAGTTTTTCCTTCTCAAGGATTAATCGCAATGAAAGTGTCGATCTGTTTTCTGCCATGGTTATCTACAATAGCAAATATGCAGTGTAAGGGTCATGTATTTTAATTCATTTAATAGGAACTTTTATTAAATGATACTCCCACTATTTTTCTCAAAATAATAACCCTTGATATTATTTTGGAACTGTTACTGTTGTGCCCAAAAGCCAATCATGAGATGATTGTATTTTTCCACATTGAGTCATGATATTTTATTAAGGCATTAATCCAACAATTATGTTTGTTGATTTGTTTCTGCGTAACTTAACAAACATAATCATAACCCTAGAATAATGATATTCTTAAACGTCCCAGGTCTAGTATTATTGTGGAGCGGGTTGCAATAATATGTAACAACTAGCATATGTGGAGACTAATATGAGATATGTAGTCTACATATGGGTACCAGTTGGAGAACTTGTGTACTGGACCGACCCACCATGAGAACACTACATGGATCGTTATATGAGTGTCATAAGTGATTCTCATAGTGATCATGGTATATGTAGTCCTTCGACCTAAGATCATCAAGGTTCCCTACATGTGAGTCACATACTTTGATACTTTCCTTTGTTGCTCGTAACTGAGTGAACTTGAAGGAGGTCATTGGGTATGTCACATATCATGCGGAGGGATTTGTATGATCAAGATGGGATTTGTCCCTCCTATGTAACGGGAGTGATATCTTCGGGCCCCTTGATAGAGTGAGACTTAGAAAATGCATGGCCATGCTCGGATGAGTTGATATACGATATCAATGTCATCAGTTTAAGTTGGTCTACTCGGTAATCAAGAAACCAAAGATTGGGCTATACGAGAGTGACACATTCCATGTCTCGTGCTTAGTCTTGATATCTTGGACAAAGGGACAATGGCATATATCGGTGATGATCATAAAGGTTTAGTCGAATCACCGACAATCTTGTCACTTGGGTAGCAATGATGTGTTGCTAGACACCGCTCATTGCTTATGATCATAAATGTGATTTATGATCATTGCCAACATGGCAAGAGCCTATTGGGTCGCACACATAGAGCTATTTGGATCATTAGAGTGCATGGGCTAATTATTTGGGTTATGGTTTCACTTTAATTTCGTATTAATAATGGGCCCAAGAGTTGAGCCATTATTAAGCCCGAAATTAAATCCTAATTGGATTAGGGCTTTGAAACCCATTAGGCCTGGAAGTTGAGTCTCACTATAAATACAACTTTTAAGTGAGAAATTCGCAGGTCTCCTTGCCCTAGCCTCCAAAAAGGACAGCCACACTCTTCTCTTGCAATTCCTTGGAGGACGCAAGCTAGCACTGCGAGCGCAAGAGAAACGCATCTGTCGGGACGTGGTGGAAGCGTGGTGATCCCGAGAGGCTCGTGTGGATACCATAGAGAGCCTGAACACGTCAACTGTTCAGGTTTTGTGATTCAACTCTACAGTTGAGTGAGAGATCTCAACCGAAAATTAGGTATGAAAATTTTTGAACACCCGGTTTACCCCGTTTCACTTGGATCCTGGAGGGTTTCGGTTAAATTCCGCTGCGCTGTTTGGCTCCCGAAACCCATCAGTGGTATCAGAGCTACTGGTGAAACCCTAAATCGGGATTGAGTGTTGAATCGCATGATGCTATGTGTTCGGTTGCTTTTCGGCCATGATTAATTAGATTGATTCAAGATGCATGAAACTGGAATTCGTAATGAACATATGAGATATATGAAGAAACGACACAAATTGGTTAATGAGATTAATCTCAAATTGAATGGTATGAGATACCTATATGGATTAGGATTCTTGCAATAGTTGCAAAAACCCTAGCTTGGTTCGGATTCAGCCTGTTCAGGCACTGAAAGTAAGGTATTTTTGGTGGCTCGAATAGAGGAGTCTCGGGTGCCTACTTTCTCAAAATACAAGATTTCGGGCTAAGCAATTGTAAGAAAATTTTTTGCGCAGGGGGGCGCTGCCCCCCACGCCCCCCGCAAGGGCGGCTCCCCTTGACCTCGTCCGCTGACCGGTCAGCGGAACCACCGCCCGCTGACCGGCCAGCGGGACCGCCGTATGCGAAGCGCCACATAAATAAAAACTGGTTAATCAACACGCGAAAATTGGCATGCATCTTTGTTGAATGAGATTTGACATGATATGCTGATTGGTGTTTGAAGCATGGTGCATGGTTATAGCCCTTGATTGGTTGTACTTGTAAATACGACCTGCGAGTCGTGCCTTTTCTTATCACTCTCATTGTACATGCTCTTCTCACCTTACTCCCCTCGGATGTAACTCGAGGTTTCTATTATTGATGTAATAGTGCATTATGGGATCATCCAAGGTTGTATGTCTAAGGATCATCCAAGGAGGCATGTCCAAGGAGATGACAACAAAAGGGCAGCCAAGAAAGGAAGATAAGGAGCTTGTGAAGACTCTTTTCTTTTCTTAGGCTTTTATGATATTCTCATTGGCTTGAGAATATCGCATAGTTTGGGCTATAACCATGTCACATTTACTTTCTTGTACGCATGAGATGCATGTTTTATATTTGTATGTGATGCATGTATAAGACAACCGGAGATAACAAATTGGTGAGATCAAAATGAAAAAAATCCCTCAAACAAATATTAAGTCATTAAATGTGATGCCTTCCAAATGTTGGCACTCGTCAAGACTTTGATCAACATTAGGTGGGTTTGCCAAAGCAAAGCACCTATGTTCATCTTGGTAAGGCGCGATGGGATAATAGTGATATCCAAATTGCTAACTTTGGGTCTGACTTAACTAAGTCATCCTAATAGGATTAGGGACTTAGAGGCATAGAGTTGGGCTTAAGCTCATGAGATGAGCTTGGACAAGTGTTGTTCTCCAAACTATCCAAGAGTTGCATAAGATGCAATTGGCAAAGAGTTGCCTACCTAAATAGCTGTAACTTGAGAGAAAAGCCAAAGCTGACTCAGGTTGTGGTCAAATATGGATCTTGGCCCACTAGAATACCTTAGCGCCGAGGTGTTCCGAAATAATATCGAGGGTTATTATTTTGAGGAAAATAGTGGGAGTATCGTTTAATAAAAGTCCTTATTAAATGAATTAAAATACATGACTCTTACACTGCATATTTACTGTTGTAGATAACCATGGCACAAAACACATCGACACTTTCGTTGCGATCGATCCTTGAGAAGGAAAAACTGAATGGGACCAACTTTCTCAAATGGTACCGAAACTTGAGGATAGTCCTCAAGCAAGAGAGAAAGGCTTATGTCCTAGAGCAGCCCATTCCGAATGAGCCTGCTGCCACTGCTCCAAGAGCTGAAAGGGATGCTCACAAGAGGCATTCTGATGATGCTTTGGATGTTGCATGCCTCATGCTTATTACCATGGAATCTGAGCTTCAGAAGCAACATGAGAACATGGGGGCGTTCGATATGATCGAACATCTCAAAATGCTTTTCCAAGAGCAAGCTAGGCATGAGAGGTTTGAGACCTCTAAGGCATTGTTTCAGTGCAAGATGTCTGAGGGAAGTCCCGTGGGTCCTCATGTGCTCAAGATGATTGGGTACATTGAGAATCTTGAGAATTTGGGATTTGCTCTTCAGAAAGAGTTGGCTATTGATGTAGTCTTGCAATCGTTGCCTGAAAGCTACAGTCAGTTCGTCATGAACTATAACATGAACGACCTTGACAAGTCCCTTCCTGAATTACTCAACATGTTGAGAACTGCTGAGCAAAACCTTAAGAAGGCTAAGCCCATTTTGATGGTTCAAAAGGGCAAGGGAAAGGGAAAAGCCAACAAGAAGAAGGATAAAGCTAATGGAAAGTCCAATGCTAATTCTTCTTCAGCTGCACTGAAACCAAAGGGTGGTGTGGCAAAGGAAGGGGAGTGCTTCCATTGTAAGCAACCTGGACACTGGAAGCGCAATTGCAAGCTCTATCTTGAAGAACTTGCTAAGGAAAAGGGAAGTAAGACTTCCACTTCAGGTATTTTTGTTATAGAGGCTAACTAACTTTTCTACTTCCTCATCTTGGGTATTGGATACTGGATGTGGATCTCACATTTGTGCAAATGTGCAGGATCTAAGTAGAAGTAGAAGATTGGCCCGAGGTGAAGTGGACCTACGTGTTGGAAATGGAGCAAGGGTTGCTGCCTTAGCCGTAGGGACTTATGTTCTCACTTTACCTAGTGGATTAGTTTTAGAATTAGACAACTGCTACTTTGTGCCTACTATTAGTAGAAATTTGATTTCTGTTTCTTGTTTGGACAAGAAAGGTTTTTCATTTATAATAAAGGACAAATGTTGTTCTATTTATTTGAATGAAATCTTTTATGGTAGTGCTCAACTTAGCAATGGGTTGTATGTTCTAGACCTCGAAGATCCAATCTATAATGTGAATACCAAGAAGGTCAGATTAAATGATTCAAACCCGACCTATCTCTGGCACTGTCGCTTGGGCCATATAAATGAGACCCGCATATCCAAGCTCCATATGGATGGACTCTTGGACTCATTTGATTTTGAATCATATGAGACATGTGAGTCATGTTTGTTGGGCAAGATGACCAAAGCCCCATTCACAGGGCAAAGTGAAAGGGCTAATGACTTACTAGGACTCATACATAGTGATGTATGTGGCCCTATGTCTACACAAGCTAGAGGAGGTTTCCAATACTTCATTACTTTCACTGATGACTTCAGCAGATATGGCTATGTGTATCTTATGAGACACAAGTCAGAATCCTTTGAAAAGTTCAAAGAATTCAAGAATGAAGTAGAGAATCAACTCGGGAAGAGTATCAAAGTGCTTCGATCAGATCGAGGTGGAGAGTACTTGGATCGAGAATTCCTTGACTATCTGAAGGAGTGTGGTATAGTATCACAACTCACTCCACCAGGTACACCTCAATGGAATGGTGTATCTGAAAGGAGAAATCGAACTCTGTTAGACATGGTTCGCTCTATGATGAGTCAAGCTGACCTTCCAAACTCCTTTTGGGGACATGCTCTAGAGACAGCCGCTTTTACACTAAACCGAGTTCCATCTAAATCGGTTCAAAAGACACCATATGAGATATGGAGTGGGAGGCGTCCCAATTTGTCTTTTATGAAGATTTGGGGCTGTGACGCTTATGTGAAACGTCAATCCTCTGACAAACTAGGGCCCAAATCTCAAAAATGCCTTTTTGTTGGGTATCCCAAAGAAACAAAGGGTTACTATTTCTACAATCCTTCTGAGCAAAAAGTGTTTGTTGCTCGAACTGGTGTCTTTTTAGAGAAAGAGTTTATCTCTAAAGAAACTAGTGGGAGGAAAGTAGAACTTGAAGAAATTCAAGAACAACAAGGAGACATCGAACCTGAAATGGAACCTGAACAGACACCACAAGATGTTGTGGTTCAAGAGTCTGTTCCTGTAGCACAGAGCCCACGTAGGTCTGGTAGGATTCGGCGTGAGCCTGAGAGATATGGATTTCTCATGACTCACACTGGTGATGTGATGCTCATGGATCAGGATGAGCCCACAACCTACCAACAAGCTATGTCGGGGCCTGACTCTGAGAAGTGGCTAGTGGCCATGAAATCCGAGATGGAATCCATGTATGAAAACCAAGTATGGACTTTGGTTGACCCACCTGAAGGGGTAAAACCCATAGGGTGCAAATGGGTTTTCAAGAAGAAAACTGACATGGATGGTAATGTGATTACCTTTAAGGGACGATTGGTTGCAAAAGGTTTCAAGCAAATTCATGGTATTGACTATGATGAAACTTTTTCACCAGTTGCTATGCTTAAATCCATCCAAATTTTGTTTGCTATTGCTGCACACTATGATTATGAGATATGGCAAATGGATGTCAAAACTGCATTCCTAAATGGAAAGCTACTTGAGGATGTGTACATGACACAACCTGAGGGTTTTGTCACTCCTGAGAATGCCAATAAAGTGTGCAAGTTGCAAAGGTCCATTTATGGACTGAAGCAAGCTTCTCGAAGTTGGAATCTTCATTTTGATGATGCAATCAAAGAGTTTGGTTTTATCAAAAATGAAGATGAACCTTGTGTCTACAAGAAGGTTAGTGGGAGCGCTATTGTCTTCTTGGTGTTGTATGTAGATGACATACTACTCATCGGGAATGACATTCCTGAGCTACAGTCTGTGAAGACTTGGCTGGGGAAATGTTTCTCTATGAAGGACTTGGGTGAAGCAGCCTATGTGTTAGGCATCAGGATCTATAGAGATAGATCTAGAAAGCTTCTTGGCCTAAGTCAAAGTACATATATTGACAAGGTGCTAAAGAGGTTTAGCATGCAAGATTCCAAGAAAGGATTCTTGCCCATGTCACATGGTATCACTCTTTCTAGATCTCAGTGTCCGAGTACACCTTAGGAGAGAGAGCGCATGAGTAAGATTCCATATGCCTCAGCAATTGGATCTATCATGTATGCCATGATATGTACTCGTCCCGATGTCTCATATGCTTTGAGCATGACAAGTAGGTACCAATCGAACCCCGGTGAGAGTCATTGGACAACTGTTAAGAACATCCTTAAGTACTTACGAAGGACTAAGGATGCATTCTTGGTCTTTGGAGGTGAAGATGAGCTCGTTGTAAGGGGTTACACCGATGCAAGCTTCCAATCTGATAAGGATGATTTTAGATCGCAATCTGGTTATGTGTTTTGTATTGGTGGTGGTGCTGTCAGCTGGAAGAGTTCAAAGCAAGAGACAGTAGCTGACTCTACAACAGAATCTGAGTACATTGCCGCCTCTGATGCTGCGAAGGAGGCAGTTTGGATCAAGAAGTTCATCACTGAACTTGGAGTGGTTCCAAGCATTACCGACCCGATAGAGCTCTATTGTGACAACAATGGAGCAATCGCACAGGCTAAGGAACCTCGATCTCACCAGCGATCCAAACACATACTCCGACGCTATCATCTCATCAGGGAGATCATCGAGAGGGGTGATGTAAGGATATGCAGGACTTCGACAGATAGCAACATTGCTGATCCGCTGACAAAGCCCCTTACGCAGCAAAAGCATGATAGCCATTCTAGGTCCATCGGTATTAGATACATGGATGATTGGCTTTAGTGCAAGTGGGAGATTGTTAGTGTTGTGCCCAAAAGCCAATCATGAGATGATTGTATTTTTGCACATTGAGTCATGATATTTTATTAAGGCATTAATCCAGCAATTATGTTTGTTGTTTTGTTTCTGCGTAACTTAACAAACATAATTGTAACCCTAGAATAATGATATTCTTAAATGTCCCTGGTCTAGTATTATTGTGGAGCGGGTTGCAATAATACATAACGACTAGCATATGTGAAGACTAATATGAGATATTATGTTTGTTGATTTGTTTCTGCGTAACTTAACAAACATAATTGTAACCCTAGAATAATGATATTCTTAAATGTCCCTGGTCTAGTATTATTGTGGAGCGGGTTGCAATAATACATAACGACTAGCATATGTGGAGACTAATATGAGATATGTAGTCTACATATGGGTACAAGTTGGAGAACTTGTGTACTGGACCGACCCACCATGAGAACACTACATGGATCGTTATATGAGTGTCATAAGTGATTCTCATAGTGATCATGGTATATGTAGTCCTTCGACCTAAGATCATCAAGGTTCCCTATATGTGAGTCACATACTTTGATACTTTCCTTTGTTGCTCGTAACTGAGTGAACTTGAAGGAGGTCATTGGGTATGTCACATATCATGCGGAGGGATTTGTATGATCAAGATGGGATTTGTCCCTCCTATGTAACGGGAGTGATATCTTCGGGCCCCTTGATAGAGTGAGACTTAGAAAATGCATGGCCATACTCGGATGAGTTGATATATGATATCAATGTCATCAGTTTAAGTTGGTCTACTCGGTAATCAAGAAACCAAAGATTGGGCTATACGAGAGTGACACATTCCATGTCTCGTGCTTAGTCTTGATATCTTGGACAAAGGGACAATGGCATATATCGGTGATGATCATAAAGGTTTAGTCGAATCATCGACAATCTTGTCACTTGGGTAGCAATGATGTGTTGCTAGACACCGCTCATTGCTTATGATCATAAATGTGATTTATGATCATTGCCAACGTGGCAAGAGCCTATTGGGTCGCACACATAGAGCTATTTGGATCATTAGAGTGCATGGGCTAATTATTTGGGTTATGGTTTCACTTTAATTTCATATTAATAATGGGCCAAAGAGTTGAGCCATTATTAAGCCCGAAATTAAATCCTAATTGGATTAGGGCTTTGAAACCCATTAGGCCTGGAAGTTGAGTCTCACTATAAATACAACTTCTAGTGAGAAATTCGCAGGTCTCCTTGCCCTAGCCTCCCAAAAGGACAGCCACACTCTTCTCTTGCAATTCCTTGAAGGACGCAAGCTAGCACTACGAGCGCAAGAGAAACGCATCTACCGGGGCACGGTGGAAGCGTGGTGATCCCGAGAGGCTCGTGTGGATACCATAGAGAGCCTGAACACGTCAACTATTCAGGTTTTGTGATTCGACTCTACAGTTGACTAGAAGATCTCAATCAAAAATTAGGTATGAAAATTTTCGAACACTCGGTTTACCCCATTTCACGTGGATCCTGGAGGGTTTCAGTTAAATTCCGCTGCGCTGTTTGGCTCCCGAAACCCATAAGGAACACGTCGGCTCTAAAGTATTCTAGTGGGCCAAGATCCATATTTTACCACAACCTGAGTCAGCTTTGGCTTTTCTCTCAAGTTACAGTTATTTAGGTAGGCAACTCCTTGCCAATTGCATTTCATGCAACTCTTGGATAGTTGGGTGAACAACCCTTGTCCAAGCTCATCTTATGAACTTAAGCCCAACTCTATGCCTTTAAGTCCTTAATCCTATTAGGATGACTTAGTTAAATCGGACCCAAAGTTAGTAATTTGGATATCACTATTATCCCATCGTGCCTTACCATGATGAATATAGGTGCCTTGCTTTAGCAAATCCACCTAACGTTAATCAAAGTCTTGACAAGTGCCAACATTTGGAAGGCATCACATTTAATGACTTAATCATTGTTTGAGGGATTTTTCTTTTGATCTCACCAATTTGTTATCTCCGGTTGTCTTAACATGCATCACATGTAAATATAAAACATGCATCTCATGCTAACAAGAAAGTAAATGTGACATGGTTATAGTCTAAACTATGCAACATTCTCAAGTCAATAAGAATATCATAAAAGCCAAAGAAAAGAAAAGGGCCTTCACCAGCTCCTTCTCCTCTTTTCTTGGTTGCCCTTTTGTTGTCACATCCTTGGACATACCACCTTGGACGATCGCATAATGTACCATTACATCAATAATAGAAACCCCGAGTTACATTCGAGGGGAGAAAGGTGGGAAGAGAATGTACAATAAGAGTGATAAGAAAGGCATGAATCGTAGGCTGTATTTATAAGTACAACAAATTAAAGGCTATAACCACGCACCATGCTACAATCACCAATCAGCATAACATGTCAAATCTCATTAAAAAAAATGCATGCCAATTAATGTGCGTTGATTAACCAGTTTTTATTAATGTGGCATTTCGCATACGGCGGTCCCGCTGTCTTACAATTGTGTTGCCTGAGATCTTCTATTTTAAGTAAGTAGGCACCAGAGACACCTCCATTCGAGCCACCAAAAGTACTATACTTTTGGTGCCTGAATAGGCTAAATTTGATCCATGCTAAGGTTTTGCAACTATTGCAAGAGCCCTAATCCATATAGGTATCTTATACCAATCAATTTTGGGTTAATCTTATTAACTAATTTGTGTCGTTTCTTCACATATCTCATATGTTCATTACGAGTTTCGATTTCATGCATCATGAATTAATCTAATTAATCATGGCTGAAAGGAACCGAACATACAACATCTTGCAATTCGACATTCAATCCTGATTTAGGGTTGCACTAGTAGCTCTGATACCAATGTAGGGTTTCAAAAGCCAAACAAGCGCAGCCGAATTTAACCGAAAGCTTCCAGGATCCAAGTGAAATGGGGTAAACCGGGTGTTCAAAAATTTTCATACATAATTTGGTTGAGATATTTTGCCCAACTGTAGAGTCGAATCACAAAAACCTAAACAGTTGACATGTTCAAGCTCTCTATGGTATCCACATGAGCTTCTCGGGATCACCACACGTCTAACATGTCTCTGATGGGTTTCGGGAGCCAAACAGCACAGCAGAATTTAACCGAAACCCTCTTGGATCCAAGTGAAACGGGGTAAACCGGGTGTTCAAAAATTTTCATACCTAATTTTCGATTGAGATCTCTCACTCAACTGTAGAGTCGAATCAAAAAACCTGAACAGTTGATGTGTTCAGGCTCTCTATGGTATCCACACGAGCCTCTCGGGATCACCACGCTTCCACCACGTCCCAGCAGATGCGTTTCTCTTACACTCGCAGTGTTAGCTTGCGTCCTCCAAGGAATTGCAAGAGAAGAGTGCGACTGTCCGTTTGGGAGGCTAGGGCAAGGAGACCGGCGAATTTCTCACTTAAAAGTTGTATTTATAGTGAGACTCAACTTCTAGGCCTAATGGGTTTCAAAGCCCTAATCCAATTAGGATTTAATTTCGGGCTTAATAATGGCTCAACTCTTGGGCCCATTATTAATACGAAATTAAAGTGAAACCATAACCCAAATAATTAGCCCATGCACTCTAATAATCCAAATAGCTCTATGTGTGCGACCCAATAGGCTCTTGCCACCTTGGCAATGATCATAAATCACATTTATGATCATAAGCAATGAGCGGCGTCTAGCAACACATCATTGCTACCAAAGTGACAAGAATGTCGGTGATTCGACTAAACCTTTAGGATCATCACCGATATATGCCATTGTCCCTTTGTCCAAGATATCAAGACTAAGCACGAGACATGGAATGTGTCACTCTCGTATAGCCCAATCTTTGGTTTCTTGATTACCGAGTAGACTAACTTAAGCTGATGACATTGATATCGTATATCAACTCATCTGAGCATGGCCATGCATTTTCTAAGTCTCACTCTATCAAGGGGCCCGAAGATATCACTCCCGTTACATAGGAGGGACAAATCCCATCTTGATCATACAAATCCCTCCGCATGATATGTGACATACCCAATGACCTCCTTCAAGTTCACTCAGTTACGAGCAACAAAAGGAAGTATCAAAGTATGTGACTCACATGTAGGGAACCTTGATGACCTTAGGTCAAAGGACTACATATACCATGATCACTTTGAGAATCACTTATGACACTCATATAACGATCCATGTAGCGTTCTCATGGTGGGTCGGTCCAGTACACAAGTTCTCCAACTTGTACCCATATGTAGACTACATATTTCATATTAGTCTCCACATATGCTAGTCATTATGTATTATTGCAACCCGCTCCACAATAATACTAGACCAGGGACGTTTAAGAATATCATTATTCTAGGGTTACGATTATGTTTGTTAAGTTACGCAGAAAAAAAACAACAAACATAATTGCTGGATTAATGCCTTAATAAAATATCATGACTCAATGTGCAAAAATACAATCATCTCATGATTGGCTTTTGGGCACAACACTAACAGTCTCGGCAGATGTGTTTTTCTTCTGCTCACAGTGCGAGCTTGTATCCTCCAAGGAATTGAAAAAAAAAAAGTACGGCTGTCCTCTTTGGGAGGCTAGGGTAAAAGGTTGTGAATTTCTCACTAAAAGTTGTATTTATAGTGAGACTCAACTTCTACGCCTAATTGGTTTCAAAGCCCTAATCCAATTAGGCTTTAATTTTGGGCTTAATAATGGCTCAACTTTTGGGCCCATTATTAACACAAAATTATTATGAAACCATAACCCAAATAATTAGCCCATGCACTCTAAGAATCCAAATAGCTCTTTGTGTGCAACCCAATAGGCTCTTACCACGTTGGCAATGATCACAAATCACATTTATGATCATAAGCAATGATCGGTGTCTAGCAACACATCATTGCTACCCCAGTGACAAGATTGTCGGTGATTCGACTAAACCTTTATGATCATTACCTATATGTACCAATGTCCCTTTGTCCAAGATATCAAGAATAGGCACGAGACATGGAATGTGTCACTTTCGTTTAGCCCAATCTTTGGTTTCTTGATTATCGAGTAAACTAACTTAAATTGATGACATTGATATCATATATCAACTCATCCGAGAATGGCCATGCATTTTCTAAGTCTCACTCTATCAAGGGGCCAAAAGATATCACTCACGTTACATAGGAGGGACAAATCCCATCTTGATCATACAAATCCCTCCGCATGATATGTGACATACCGAATGACCTCCTTCAAGTTCACTCAGTTACGAACAACAAAGGGAAGTATCAAAGTATGTGACTCACATGTAGGGAACCTTGATGACCTTAGGTCAAAGGACTACGTATACCATGATCACTATGAGAATCACTTATGACACTCATATAACTATCCGTGTAGTGTTCTCATGGTGGGTCAGTCCAGTACACCAGTTCTCCAAATTGTACCCATACTACATATCTGTTATTAGTCTCCACATATACTAGTCGTTATGTATTATTGTAACCCACTCCACAATAATACTAGACTAGGGACATTTAAGAATATTATTATTCTATGGTTCCAATTATGTTTATTACGTTACATAGAAACAAAACAACGAACACAATTGCTGGATTAATGGCTTAATAAAATGTCGTGACTCAATGTGCAAAAATACAATCATCTCATGGTTGGCTTTTAGGCACAACACTAACACTTGGTGTAACTTGCTCTTGGACACCCGAGTAGTCACCACGGCAATGTGTGCCTGGGTGCCCACAGCCAACGCCATTTGGTGTCCAAAGATATCTTAGTTGCCTGAGTTTAGCATCAGGACTTTTAGATATATGTACTTCATTCAGCTGTAACCTTGAAAGACACCAAAAAATGAGGCAAAAATGGACACCAAAATGTTTTTGTTTGGGGGGGACTTCCCAACTCCCAACTAAGTAAGTATTATAGCGAGGAGTATAAGAAAAGCTCAATAAGGTTGTTCTTCTTGTGCACCTGGGGGTGTCTCCTTTTTATACCTGTTTTGAAGAGTTGAGGCATACTAGCTGTACCCCAGATTTTCCGTCCACATGTCAAGTGAGATCCGAGACCAGGGTTCTATTTCCCCAACAGCTTCTGTAGCCAGCTGTCCCAACATGAGCTTGAGGGAGCACTTCGCAAGCACTCAAAGGTACCTTCTTAACGGTTTTTGCCAATAGTTAGGTGTATCTCGACCTATTGATGCCGATGTACCTAACACAGCCTTCAGTCAAGTTGGCCAAATAATCCCTCGGTACTCTCAAAACTTTGCAAAGCCCGATGTGCCTTAGCATTTCCGTAGCACTGTCATCAAACTTTCTTACAGCCGAGCTTGGGACATTCGAGGAAACTCTTATGCCTCAAGCCTTCAGCAATAAAATATGATATTCATCATCGACTACTAAGTCTATTGAGACATACCATTTATGATAATAAATTTTCTAGATTATATTTATAAATTCTTCAATTTTTTATTCTTGAATCTTTATACCTTTATTTAGCTTTTTTTTTCTTCTCTTTATCTTGAATTTCTATACCTTTATTTGTTTCATTTTACTTTAGAATTTCTTGTAAATCTATTTCTAAAGATTTTTGTTTGGAAACTTGAAGCTCTTGAGTTTCCTCTTTGATTTGCTTTAATTCCTATTGTAGATCTTGAATTGATAAAGTTTTTCCTTTTCAAATCTATCCAAAACATCTGCAAATTTATATGGTTCAATTTCTATTTTCTTTTCTTCTTGTAAAATTAGTTATTTTAACTTTTCTAAGGATTCCTTTCTAGTTTGAAGATCTCATATTTTCATAATCATTTCATATAATTCTTCTTTACAAGAAGCAATGACATTTATATTTTCACTTTGACATTCTTCTAATCCTTAGTTATCAAAATATGAATATTCATCAAAAGAAGTTGTTATACCACCTAATTCCTGTTCTGAATATGAATTTTTTTCTACTTCTCTAAAAGAATTTTCTAAATTTGAATTTATTTTAGATAGACGTAAATTGATCATCTTTTCTTTTTATTTGTCTGATATTTCCAAATTATTAATGTGATTCTTCATTTTACATTTATCCTTGTAATATCCTACTCATTTGCATTTGTAACAAACTAGAGCATTATTATTTTTGCCATATTGCTTGTTAGCTTTTCTTTTATATGGTTTGTGTGTCTTATTCTTTGAGTATCAATTTTTATTATACTTTGTGTTTCAATAATTCTCTGAACATTTTGTTATAAATTTTTTCTTCTGCTTAGTAGAAAGGGCTGCAATTTTTTCATATATTGAGTAAAAAAACTTTCTAATTCCCTTTTACCTTGTGCATATTTATTTTTCATTTTATTCTCTAGTTTCACATAATTACAAAGACTTAATCCTTCCATGTTAATATAACTAATCAATTGACCATAATTTAAAGGTCATGTGGAATATTTTTATTATGTTCACTTTTAATTCAATTTACTCACCTTTTCTACAAGTAGCTTAGGGAGTTCAGTTATAAATCTTTCTTTCCAAACAGATGATGCACAATCAGTTCTAGAATAAACGTTGGTCACAAAAATGTCTTTATACTACCTAAAGTCATGTAGTTTTAGACAGGTTAAGTTAATCAAAGTCTATGAACTTCTATTTTGAAGTTGATTAGGATCTCCTATGAAAGCTTTTGTTATTCCAAATATCAAACCATTAACTGAGTCACTAATTTCATATTGAATTTGCTGACCATTTTCAATTTTAAAAATAGTTTTAGTTGCATTCCAGACGAGTTGTTTATCTTCTGCACTTGCACAATAATCCCACCAGCCCTTAAGCTGACTAGTGAATCCTGCTACTAAAAGTTTTGTAGTTTGAGTATCTGTTTTATGCTTATTCTTATATGCAATTGCAGCCATATTCATTTCTTGTAATATTGCATATATGATATTCACTTGTACCATCAGTATTCCATTCAAAAAATTCATGTACCAGCATAAGCAACTTGATTCATATATGGTTTTTTGAATTGAAAATCTGGAGGAGTTGACCTTGGATAATAGTTTTTTTCTTTTTGAAATATTTTTGCTTGAATACCATGAATTTTGTTTATAACATTATTTTCTTCTTGAAACTGATTCTCCAGTAAACTAATATTTTCTTCAGCGGATATCACGTTTATTGCATCCTTTGTTCCGAAGGTAGATGGATTATTATTATTAAGTGTTAAGTTCTTTAGTTGAATATCAATACCTCATATAAGGGAATTATTAGTTTCTTTTAATTCTATATCATCATCTAATTCAAATGGTTTGAATAAAGGTTGAGTAGGTTTGAAATGACTGTTTTCTTTTATTTGATATTTTGGTTTATCCTCTTCCATTTTGAAAAATATAGATGGAGTAGGAGGTTTATTATTATTGACTAAGGACTCTATTCCATTTACTTGTTCTAATATATTCATGTAATTATTTTCGCTTCTAATGTTAATTATATCCTTCTTAACGATAAGTTCATTATTAGCAGCTATAGAGGTTTGTTTAAAAGGACTAGCTACGATTGGAGTAGTTTGAACTTCAAAAGTAAAAGATTCTTTAAAAGTATGGATAGACATAATTCTCTTATTATCTGATGTAGTCCAAGTTTTAATAGTTTAATGAATCAAATTTAAATTTGAAAAGGAAAATCTATTCATAATTCGAGCAATATAATGAAAACCAAGTGAAAAAAGGAACATTAGTTATGAATAGCCGCATATTTTCATACCAAAGTTCTCTCTCATTTTAATCGTTTCAAGACTCTCAAAAGTAGTTAAAAATCATTTTCATTTTTAATCAATAACAGAATTAAAATAACATTTTCTTGAAAACTCCTTATATATTTCCAAATCAGATGTTATCATATTAATCACAAAATAAAACTCCATTTGAGACTGAGTCAGAAATAATTGAGGTGAATTATTATTATTATTATTATTATTATTTTCTATTTGATTATTTATTTTAGTGTTTTGTCTCTAATTATTCACTTCTGTAATGTTATAAATACCTATAGGTATCTAAATAGAAAAATCTAGTTGTAATAAATTTGTAAGAATATATCTATTTTAAGAAATTGATGACTCTTGTAAATTTTGCCTGGGAATCACTATCGGAGTACTTAAAGGAAGAACTATTGTGTTTGGATAGTTTATCGGATTTCTAGGTAAACTTATAAATAAGGTCTAGGTCTTTCTATATCTATACTTCTTATTGATCCACTAGAAGAGGGTTCCAGAGTTTTTATATTGACTTAATCTAGTTTGACGAAAGTAATTTGAAAAGTCTATTTGAACAAATCCATCTACTCCTTCAAATATGTGTTCGTGTATGGATGTATATAGCTTCGATAATTTGCATCCAAAGAAAAATATGGTAACACAATACAAACACAATATATATAAAAAAATATACAACCAAAACGGAATTTAGACTAAGAATCAACACACAAAAGCAATTCACAAAAGCACACATACTCACACACTCCACCACTCAGCCTTATGGCCTTGACAAGTGATCATCATATATAAATTCTTATCTTAATTATCTTAGTTACTTAAGTTATATGCATGAGGCCAAAAAAGGGTCAACCACACCACTACTTAGTCTTCAATCACTTGCCACCCAATCATAAGCTAGCTAGAGCATATGTACCAAAGGTACCATACATAGACCCTAAATCACCTAAGAGATCCCAAGGCCATTGTGATCAACTTAAGCTCATATTCTAATCTTTATCCAGAGTGTTTCAGCAACTAACTTTTATCAATATAAGCAAAATCTAGCCTTCACCTCACACAACACTTTGGATTGCTTGTTGGTGTAGAAATCTAAGCCTCCCTTCTAAACCTAAGCCAAAACTTCCACTTAGCAACCTTAATTTTTTCCTTAGATCAATCTTAATAGTGGCCCTAGTTTTCCTCCTTCTTTGTCGAAGAAGAACACTGTAAGATAGCCAATAATGGAAAGGAAAGGCATGCAATGTCACCTGCCTCGCCAACTGTCCCCATTGGTGGCCTAACCTAGGATTAGTTCTTAATCCTTTTTGCATGCCTCATTAAAGCCTTCTAATTTTTATTCTTAACACTTCACTTGCGTGTAATAGCAAATTATTATTATTATTATTATTATTATTATTATTATTATTATTATTATTATCTATTTGATTATTTATTTTAGTGTTTTGTCACTGATTATTTACTTCTATAATGTTTTAAATACCTATAGGTATCTGATTAGAAAAATCAAGTTCTAATAAAATTGTAAGAATATGCCTATTTTGAGAAATTGATGACTCTTCTAAATTTTGCCTAGGAATCACTATCAGAGGACTTAAAGGACGAACTATTGAATTTGGATAGTTTATTGGATTTCTAGGTAAACTTGGAGATCTTGGTAAAATAAGTCTAGGTCTTTCTATATCTATACTTCTTATTGATCCACTAGAAGAGGGTCCAGAGTTTTCATATTGACTTAACCTAGTTTGAGGAAAGTAATTTGAAAAGTATATTTGAATTGATCAATTTACTGCTTCAAATATGTTTCCGTGTATGTATGTATTTATGTATGTATATAGCTTTGATAACTTGCATCCAAAGCAAAATATGGAAACACAATACAAACACAATATATATAACAAATACACAACCAAAACGTAATTTAGACTTAGGATCAATGCACGAAAACAATTCACAGAAGCACACAGACTTACACACGTCGCCACTCAGCCTTATGGCCTTGACAAGTGATCATCATATATAAGTTTTATCTTAATTATCTTAGTTACTTAAGTTATATTCATGAGGACAGAAAAAGGTCAACCATACCACTAGTTAGTCTCCAATCACTTGCCACCCAATCAAAAGCTAGCTAGAACATACGTTCCGAAGGTACCATACATAGACCCTAAATCATCTAAGAGATCCTGCAGCCATTGTGATCAACTTAAGCTCATATTCTAATCTTTATCCAAAGTGTTTCAGCAACTAACTTTTATCAATATAAGCAAAATCTAGCCTTCACCTCACACAACACTTTGGATTGCTTGTTGGTGAAGAAATCTAAGCCTCCCTTCTAAACCTAAGCCAAAATTTCCACCTAGCAACCTTAATTTCTTCCTCAGATCAAACTTAATGGTGGCCCTAGTTTTCCTCCTTCTTTGTCAAAGAAGAACAATGTAAGATAGCCAGTAGTGAAAAGGAAAGGCATGCAATGTCACCTACCTAGCCAACTGTCCCCATTGGTGGCCTAACCTAGGATTAGTTCTTAATCCTTTCTGCATGCCTCATTAAAGCCTTCTAATTTCTATTCCTAGCACTTCACCAACATATAATAGCATCAATTTTCATCTATGTTCAACTAGCTCCATGATATTTGTTGCATTTCAATCAAGTCCTTCATTATCAACCACAATGACTAATTTGCCTTTACATTATTTCAACCAATAAGCACACTTTACTTTCTTCTCATGAAAACTGCTAAAATTTCTATCTATTGTCCTAACCTTCTTAGAAAAACTTGCTTAACAAGTTATCTTCTCAACCACCTTTCCAGCCTTAGGCCTATACAAGCATGAGGTATGACATAGGTAATTTGAGGTGCCACTTTTCCTAGAGTTCCCACATACTAAGGTTCCCTAGTCTGGGGTTCTGTCATGCTTTTAGCACTTTGTTGACTTGTAAGGCCTTTGAATGTGTCAAGACTTTGGCCATCACATAGCTAAATGAGCTTTGAATGCTAATTTATGTAAGAAAAATGTTATTTACATGGCCTCTTCAATAACCAGAGAAAAGACAATCATTTAAAAGAAGACAACACTTCAAAAAAATCTATTAATTTGTCATGGAGGATAACATTATTATGAGCAATCTAGAGATTCCATAGAGTAGATTTGGCAGAAATGTCATAAGGCAACTAAAGAACTTTAATAGGAAGATGGTTAGTGAAGAACCTATAATAAGTTACCAATACTACTCAAACTACATCTCCACCAAGCAAAAATAGATAACCAAACTTTCCTTGCAAGATTGCAGTTTAGAAGTAAATGCTCTATGTACTTTTCTTCCATCTTGCAAAAAGGGCAAGTACAGTCAATCTGAAATAATCCTTTTGCCATCAAGTTCCTCCTCATTGGAATTCTATCCTAGACTACCTTCCAAATGTAGAAGTTTCCTTTTGTAGGAAAAAAAAGAATTCCAAGCAAAGATGGATGTCTACACTATTTAAGCATCCTCCACTTTGGCAAGAGACTTGATTGAGAAGTCACCATTGCTGTTTAACTCCAAGTCAGTTTGTCTATAACAAATTGTTCAAATGTCATGACTCTTCTAGTTGGAGGCTTGTTTGAGGAAGGCAAGCATTTAAAACATAGTTCAAAACCTTATTTAAAGTTCCAATAGCTAGAATTAGTATGTTAAGCAAAGTTCACTAAGTTTTGAAGAGGTTAAGGCACCAATAGAGTCTAGGGGTAAAATGGTAATTTTACATCCCAAAGTGTCGAACTGAGTCCCAAGGGTTAAAAAATGAGTTTTTAGAAACCTAAATTTTGCTTTAAACCCAAACTTAACTCAAATAAGTAAGATTTGGCCAAGGTTTGACTGGTTACTAGTTAAGGAAGATGGACTTTTTGTAACTTTGTATAAACTTTAGTGGCTTGGGGTTTAAAAAAGTATAAAACTTGGTAAAGTGGGCGAGGCTACCATTTTTGCTACTTAGGCCCGAAATCAACCTTGCCTCCAACATTTCATCAAGAATTCAAGCTCAAAACCAAGAGTTTTTGCTGAAAATTGAAGCCACCAAGGTTATACATGCTATAGAAAGCTTGTTCCAACTGGAATTTCATGTTTTTAGAGCTTCAAATCATGTTTCCATCTATCCCCTATTTTTTATGTGAGCTAACTTGTGTTTTATTGGTGAATTCTTGTTTAATAAATGATTGGGAGGCAGGGTTTCAGTTAGAAGTTAGTAATATGTTGTTTTATGCCTTTGTTTGCTTGGAACTCAGGTATAACTTTGTGGAACTTTGGTTTTGTGGAAAAGTTGCCAGATTCTTGCTAGTGAGTTAAAGTTAAGGTAAGGGGGTTATGATTTCAAGCTTAATTAATGCTATTGGAGTGTTGTTGCTTGATGAATTCAAGTAGTTTTGGTTATAGCATTAGTTAGTGGACAAAGTGATGTAGGGTTTCGGGAGCCAAACAAGCGTAGGGAAATATAACTGAAACCCTATAGGATCTAAGTGAAACGGCATAAACTGTGTGTTCAAAATTTTTCATACCTAATTCGATTGAGATCTTTCACCCAACTGTTGAGCTGAATCATAAAACCTGAACAATTGAAGCGTTAAACTTCTCTATGATATCCACACGAGCCTCTCGGGATCACCACAGCTCCGCTATGTCCCAGCAGATGCATTTTTCTTATGCTCACAATTCTGGCTTGCATCCTCCAAGGAATGGCAAGAGAAAAGTGTGGCTAGTTTTCAGAACTCTTCTGATTTCATCCTTTTGGTAGGCTAGGGTAAAAGCAGTGAAATTCTCACTAAATGATGTATTTATAGTGGGACTCAACTCCCAAGCCTAATGGGTTTCAAAGTCCTAATCTAATTAGGTTTAATTTCAGGCTTAATAATGGCTCAACTTTTAGGCCAATTATTAATATGAAGTTATCATGAAACCATAACCTAAATAAATTAGCCCATGCACTCAAATAATCCAAAGAGACTTTATGTGTGTGACCCAATAGGCTCTTACCACATTAGTAACGATCATAAATCACATTTATGATCATAAGCAATGAGCGGTGTCTAGCAACACATCATTGCTACCCAAGTGACAAGATAATCGGTGATTCGACTAAACCTCTACGATCATTATCCATATATGTCATTGTCCCATTCTCCAATATATCAAGACCAAGCGTGAGACATGGAATGTGTCACTCTCGTATAGCCTGATCTATGGTTTCTTGATTACCAAGTAGACAAACATAAAATGATGATATTGATATCATATATCAAGTCATTCAAGCATGCTCATGCATTTTTTTAGTCTCACTTTATCAAGAGGCCCAAAGATATCACTCCTATTACATAAGAGGGACAAATCCCATCTTCATCATACAAAACCCTCCACATGATACGTGACATACCCAATGACCTGTTTCAAGTTTACTCAATTATGAGTAACAAAGGGAAGTATCAAAGTATGTGACTCAAATGTAGAGGACCTTGATGACCTTAGGTCAAAGGACTACATATATATTATGGTATATGAGTTTTGTGGAGCTTGGAATGATGTTTTCATGCATCATGGGTATGCTTGTGATAGTTGGTTGTGGTCTTTGCAACATGTTTTATAGGTATATGAAGTTTAAATGCCATCCAAGCATGTTTGGTATGTTTGGCAAGTCTTCTAAAGTTGTAGCAACAAAACTGGAAAATTCCGGGCTTCACAGCATTGGCAATGCGTCGCTAGCACCACAAAAGCTTCTAGGAGGTTGATAACTATCACCGACACGTCACCACAGTTATGCTGGCCAAAAATCTCTAATTTTGCTAAATGGTTCAAGGGGAAGCTTGAGGGTGTGCTTAGGGTAACTAAGGGCTAAAGTATTCTAGGGATACTCTGAGGCTTACAAAACTCCTCCGAGACTTAGGAGTTTTCTTGAGTTTTGTGGACACTTTTATGTTAAACAAGAAAACTAGTTAATAAAGGGCCACAGTGAAAGGTTTAGTACCATTGGTGACCTGGCCATGCCAACGGGTGTGAGTTGACGATGTCGAACCTTAGTGCACCTAATGGGTCCTTAAGGCCTAGTGTACAATAGTCCCACCATAGTGCTCCTGTACAACATAAGAGAGTTTCAACTAGTAATTTTTCACTGGTTAGGCTACTAAGCAATGCTTGCATGTAAGTAAGGCTCTGCATTGTAGTTCAAGGACAAGGTTGAGGATAAGTCCCAAGGGACTGAAACCTATGTGCGTAAGTTTAGCCTTGGGTTGTAAGATCTCATAGCAGATTACATATGTTCACATATGTGTTGTCCTTAGTATTTTTCTTGTAGGTGAAAACCCCTTATTAAGAATTCTAAATTCGCACTCCTTAGTTATATTGTGTAGATTCTTATGTTGTTAGGCCCAATAACCGCTGAAGAGTGTCATGGTAGTTTGTAGCTGTAGGTACTTTACTTTGGGAATCTTTATTAAGCAATAATGCTAACTATAGTATTTTCTTGGCCACAAAGGCTAGCAGCATGTAGACAGTCTTTTATGACTCACCACTAGGACTTGTCTTCAATGTGGGACTTAGTTGAGGGGATCTCAGTCGAGGCTAGTATATGTTGTACACCTAGTTGCGTCCCTTTTCTATGTTTAAGTATAGACTCTAGGGTTGCTCTTTGGTGAGGAGCATTAGTACACTCCGTGTTGAATGCTCTCACGCAATTGTTATGTGTAGTATTAATCATGCAAATGTTGATTTTGTGCACTTTGGCTATTTGAACTTGTTTTCAATGAAAATGTCTTGGCCAAGTGAATGTTTTTATGGTTTCCATTTACTCAATTCAAAGTATAAAGAGCATGCATCTAGCATATTCTAGGTTAATCAACTAGTAGCATGAAATTTTATTTTGCAAACATATACAGCTAGCCAATTACAACCACCATGAGACTAGTTCTCATAGGCTTTCCAGGCAAAGCCAAGGATGGCCATGTCAATTTTTGGTATCAGAGCTCAATTCATAGATATTGGAGGCTAAGACTGAGATCTAGTTTAAAGTCTATGTGCTAGGATAGTTAGTACTAACCAACATTTGGGGAATGTCATCTAGCTTTGGTTGTAGGTTGTTATGGTTAACACTAGGTCAGGAGGTTCGAGAGGAGCAAGGAAACCTGGTGAAGGTTCTAATGAGCCAATTATTGCAATGCTGGATGAGATATCCAGGGTGCTTCAGGGTATCACTTAGGCTTTGATGCAAGTAGCACAAGGGATGACTATTATTATGAATTAGTTGTTCTAAGACCATGAGGATAGAAAAGTTGTCCAAGAAGAAAATGACTAAGGGAATGTGATAGCCAAAGGCCTATTGCCCTCATGACCCTCAAATTGATAGACCTACACCACCCTCAAAATGCCCTATGACCAACCTTGGCATAATGATCAGCACCACCCTCTGGAAACTCCACATAACCAACCTTGAAAGAGGCCTCAGCACCACCATTGGATGGTCACATGACCAACCTCAGAAAAGCTGAATCACTACCGCCGGGTATAAGCCTTACCAACCTTGGAGATAGAACCCTACCACAATCGTTAGGAAAGATGCCTCCTGAACACGGTTTATGCCTCTGAAAGGCTCCCCAAACCACTTTTGGGTATAAACACAACCCCTAAAGGGGTTGATAAGCCCACAGGGGGTCCTAAGGGAAAACAAAAAACACACAGTTTTGGGGGACCACTCACAGGAACCTTGCACACACCCCTACCGTCTGAGCATAATCGCTGTGGATAGCCAGACACACCTAAACCCCAAGGTACAGACTGAATGTCCAGCAAATCTAGCCAACCATGTGTCCTAATGTGCTTGACTTGGGTACAGTGGCCTTTGTTGGGTTTCGGGAGCCAAACAGCGCAGCGGAATTTAACCGAAACCCTCCAGGATCCAAGTGAAACGGGGTAAACCGGGTGTTCGAAAATTTTCATACCTAATTTTCGATTGAGATCTCTCACTCAACTGTAGAGTCGAATCACAAAACCTGAACAGTTGACGTGTTCAGGCTCTCTATGGTATCCACACGAGCCTCTCGGGATCACCACGCTTCCACCACGTCCCGGTAGATGCGTTTCTCTTGCGCTCGCAGTGCTAGCTTGCGTCCTCCAAGGAATTGCAAGAGAAGAGTGCGGCTGTCCTTTTTGGAGGCTAGGGCAAGGAGACCTGCGAATTTCTCACTTAAAAGTTGTATTTATAGTGAGACTCAACTTCCAGGCCTAATGGGTTTCAAAGCCCTAATCCAATTAGGATTTAATTTCGGGCTTAATAATGGCTCAACTTTTTGGCCCATTATTAATATGAAATTAAAGTGAAACCATAACCCAAATAATTAGCCCATGCACTCTAATGATCCAAATAGCTCTATGTGTGCGACCCAATAGGCTCTTACCACGTTGGCAATGATCATAAATCACATTTATGATCATAAGCAATGAGCGGTGTCTAGCAACACATCATTGCTACCCAAGTGACAAGATTGTCGATGATTCGACTAAACCTTTATGATCATCACCGATATATGCCATTGTCCCTTTGTCCAAGATATCAAGACTAAGCACGAGACATGGAATGTGTCACTCTCGTATAGCCCAATCTTTGGTTTCTTGATTACCGAGTAGACCAACTTAAACTGATGACATTGATATCGTATATCAACTCATCCGAGCATGGCCATGCATTTTCTAAGTCTCACTCTATCAAGGGGCCCGAAGATATCACTCCCGTTACATAGGAGGGACAAATCCCATCTTGATCATACAAATCCCTCCGCATGATATGTGACATACCCAATGACCTCCTTCAAGTTCACTCAGTTACGAGCAACAAAGGAAAGTATCAAAGTATGTGACTCACATGTAGGGAACCTTGATGATCTTAGGTCGAAGGACTACATATACCATGATCACTATGAGAATCACTTATGACACTCATATAACGATCCATGTAGTGTTCTCATGGTGGGTCGGTCCAGTACACAAGTTCTCCAACTTGTACCCATATGTAGACTACATATCTCATATTAGTCTCCACATATGCTAGTCGTTATGTATTATTGCAACCCGCTCCACAATAATACTAGACCAGGGACGTTTAAGAATATCATTATTCTAGGGTTACAATTATGTTTGTTAAGTTACGCAGAAACAAAACAACAAACATAATTGCTGGATTAATGCCTTAATAAAATATCATGACTCAATGTGCAAAAAATACAATCATCTCATGATTGGCTTTTTGGGCACAACACTAACAATCTCCCACTTGCACTAAAAGCCAATCATCCATGTATCTAATACCGATGGACCTAGAATGGCTATCATGCTTTTGCTGCGTAAGGGGCTTTGTCAGTGGATCAGCAATGTTGCTATCTGTCGAAGTCCTGCATATCCTTACATCACCCCTCTCGATGATCTCCCTGATGAGATGATAGCGTCGGAGTATGTGTTTGGATCGCTGGTGAGATCGAGGTTCCTTAGCCTGTGCGATTGCTCCATTGTTGTCACAATAGAGCTCTATCGGGTCGGCAATGCTTGGAACCACTCCAAGTTCAGTGATGAACTTCTTGATCCAAACTGCCTCCTTCGCAGCATCAGAGGCGGCAATGTACTCAGATTCTGTTGTAGAGTTAGCTACTGTCTCTTGCTTTGAACTCTTCCAGCTCACAGCACCACCACCAATACAAAACACATAACCAGATTGCGATCTAAAATCATCCTTATCGGATTGGAAGCTTGCATCGGTGTAACCCCTTACAACGAGCTCATCTTCACCTCCAAAGACCAAGAATGCATCCTTAGTCCTTCGTAAGTACTTAAGGATGTTCTTAACAGCTGTCCAGTGACTCTCACCAGGGTTCGATTGGTACCTACTCGTCATGCTCAAAGCATATGAGACATCGGGACGAGTACATATCATGGCATACATGATAGATCCAATTGCTGAGGCATATGGAATCTTACTCATGCGCTCTCTCTCCTCGGGTGTACTCGGACACTGAGATCTAGAAAGAGTGATACCATGTGACATGGGCAAGAATCCTTTCTTGGAATCTTGCATGCTAAACCTCTTTAGCACCTTGTCAATATATGTACTTTGACTTAGGCCAAGAAGCTTTCTAGATCTATCTCTATAGATCCTGATGCCTAACACATAGGCTGCTTCACCCAAGTCCTTCATAGAGAAACATTTCCCTAGCCAAGTCTTCACAGACTGTAGCTCAGGAATGTCATTCCCGATGAGTAGTATGTCATCTACATACAACACCAAGAAGACAATAGCGCTCCCACTAACCTTCTTGTAGACACAAGGTTCATCTTCATTTTTGATAAAACCAAACTCTTTGATTGCATCATCAAAACGAAGATTCCAACTTCGAGAAGCTTGCTTCAGTCCATAAATGGACCTTTGCAACTTGCACACTTTATTGGCATTCTCAGGAGTGACAAAACCCTCAGGTTGTGTCATGTACACATCCTCAAGTAGCTTTCCATTTAGGAATGCAGTTTTGACATCCATTTGCCATATCTCATAATCATAGTGTGCAGCAATAGCAAACAAAATTCGGATGGATTTAAGCATAGCAACTGGTGAAAAAGTTTCATCATAGTCAATACCATGAATTTGCTTGAAACCTTTTGCAACCAATCGTCCCTTAAAGGTAATCACATTACCATCCATGTCAGTTTTCTTCTTGAAAACCCATTTGCACCCTATGGGTTTTACCCCTTCAGGTGGGTCAACCAAAGTCCATACTTGGTTTTCATACATGGATTCCATCTCGGATTTCATGGCCACTAGCCACTTCTCAGAGTCAGGCCCCGACATAGCTTGTTGGTAGGTTGTGGGCTCATCCTGATCCATGAGCATCACATCACCAGTGTGAGTCACGAGAAATCCATATCTCTCAGGCTCACGCCGAATCCTACTAGACCTACGTGGGCTCTGTGCTACAGGAACAGACTCTTGAACCACAACATCTTGTGGTGTCTGTTCAGGTTCCATTTCAGGTTCGATGTCTCCTTGTTGTTCTTGAATTTCTTCAAGTTCTACTTTCCTCCCACTAGTTCCTTTAGAGATAAACTCTTTCTCTAAAAAGACACCAGTTCGAGCAACAAACACTTTTTGCTCAGAAGGATTGTAGAAATAGTAACCCTTTGTTTCTTTGGGATACCCAACAAAAAGGCATTTTTGAGATTTGGGCCCTAGTTTGTCAGAGGATTGACGTTTCACATAAGCGTCACAGCCCCAAATCTTCATAAAAGACAAATTGGGATGCCTCCCACTCCATATCTCATATGGTGTCTTTTGAACCGATTTAGATGGAACTCGGTTTAGTGTAAAAGCGGCTGTCTCTAGAGCATGTCCCCAAAAGGAGTTTGGAAGGTCAGCTTGACTCATCATAGAGCGAACCATGTCTAACAGAGTTCGATTTCTCCTTTCAGATACACCATTCCATTGAGGTGTACCTGGTGGAGTGAGTTGTGATACTATACCACACTCCTTCAGATAGTCAAGGAATTCTCGATCCAAGTACTCTCCACCTCGATCTGATCGAAGCACTTTGATACTTTTCCCGAGTTGATTCTCTACTTCATTCTTGAATTCTTTGAACTTTTCAAAGGATTCTGACTTGTGTCTCATGAGATACACATAGCCATATCTGCTGAAGTCATCAGTGAAAGTAATGAAGTATTGGAAACCTCCTCTAGCTTGTGTAGACATAGGGCCACATACATCACTATGTATGAGTCCTAGTAAGTCATTAGCCCTTTCACTTTGCCCTATGAATGGGGCTTTGGTCATCTTGCCCAACAAACATGACTCACATGTCTCATATGATTCAAAATCAAATGAGTCCAAGAGTCCATCCTTATGGAGCTTGGATATGCGGGTCTCATTTATATGGCCCAAGCGACAGTGCCAGAGATAGGTCGGGTTTGAATCATTTAATCTGACCTTCTTGGTATTCACATTATAGATTGGATCTTCGAGGTCTAGAACATACAACCCATTGCTAAGTTGAGCACTACCATAAAAGATTTCATTCAAATAAATAGAACAACATTTGTCCTTTATTATAAATGAAAAACCTTTCTTGTCCAAACAAGAAACAGAAATCAAATTTCTAGTAATAGTAGGCACAAAATAGCAGTTGTCTAATTCTAAAACTAATCCACTAGGTAAAGTGAGAACATAAGTCCCTACGGCTAAGGCAGCAACCCTTGCTCCATTTCCAACACGTAGGTCCACTTCACCTCGGGCCAATCTTCTACTTCTACTTAGATCCTGCACATTTGCACAAATGTGAGATCCACATCCAGTATCCAATACCCAAGATGAGGAAGTAGAAAAGTTAGCCTCTATAACAAAAATACCTGAAGTGGAAGTCTTACTTCCCTTTTCCTTAGCAAGTTCTTCAAGATAGAGCTTGCAGTTGCGCTTCCAGTGTCCAGGTTGCTTACAATGGAAGCACTCCCCTTCCTTTGCCACACCACCCTTTGGTTTCAGTGCAGCTGAAGAAGAATTAGCATTGGACTTTCCATTAGCTTTATCCTTCTTCTTGTTGGCTTTTCCCTTTCCCTTGCCCTTTTGAACCATCAAAATGGGCTTAGCCTTCTTAAGGTTTTGCTCAGCAGTTCTCAACATGTTGAGCAATTCAGGGAGGGACTTGTCAAGGTCGTTCATGTTATAGTTCATGACAAACTGACTGTAGCTTTCAGGCAACGATTGCAAGACTACATCAATAGCCAACTCTTTCTGAAGAGCAAATCCCAAATTCTCAAGATTCTCAATGTACCCAATCATCTTGAGCACATGAGGACCCACGGGACTTCCCTCAGACATCTTGCACTGAAACAATGCCTTAGAGGTCTCAAACCTCTCATGCCTAGCTTGCTCTTGGAAAAGCATTTTGAGATGTTCGATCATATCGAACGCCCCCATGTTCTCATGTTGCTTCTGAAGCTCAGATTCCATGGTAATAAGCATGAGGCATGCAACATCCAAAGCATCATCAGAATGCCTCTTGTGAGCATCCCTTTCAGCTCTTGGAGCAGTGGCAGCAGGCTCATTCGGAATGGGCTGCTCTAGGACATAAGCCTTTCTCTCTTGTTTGAGGACTATCCTCAAGTTTCGGTACCATTTGAGAAAGTTGGTCCCATTCAGTTTTTCCTTCTCAAGGATCGATCGCAACGAAAGTGTCGATGTGTTTTGTGCCATGGTTATCTACAACAGTAAATATGCAGTGTAAGAGTCATGTATTTTAATTCATTTAATAAGGACTTTTATTAAACGATACTCCCACTATTTTCCTCAAAATAATAACCCTCGATATTATTTCGGAACACCTCGGCGCTAAGGTATTCTAGTGGGCCAAGATCCATATTTGACCACAACCTGAGTCAGCTTTGGCTTTTCTCTCAAGTTACAGCTATTTAGGTAGGCAACTCCTTGCCAATTGCATCTTATGCAACTCTTGGATAGTTGGGTGAACAACACTTGTCCAAGCTCATCTCATGAACTTAAGCCCAACTCTATGCCTCTAAGTCCCTAATCCTATTAGGATGACTTAGTTAAGTCGAACCCAAAGTTAGCAGTTTGGATATCACTATTATCCCATCGCGCCTTACCAAGATGAACATAGGTGCTTTGCTTTGGCAAACCCACCTAATGTTGATCAAAGTCTTGACGAGTGCCAACATTTGGAAGGCATCACATTTAATGACTTAATATTTGTTTGAGGGATTTTTCTTTTGATCTCACCAATTTGTTATCTCCGGTTGTCTTATACATGCATCACATACAAATATAAAACATGCATCTCATGCTTACAAGAAAGTAAACGTGACATGGTTATAGCCCAAACTATGCGATATTCTCAAGCCAATGAGAATATCATAAAAGCCTAAGAAAAGAAAAGAGTCTTCACAAGCTCCTTCTCTTCCTTTCTTGGTTGCCCTTTTGTTGTCATCTCCTTGGACATGCCTCCTTGGATGATCCTTGGACATACCAACCTTGGATGATCCCATAATGCACCATTACATCAATAATAGAAACCTCGAGTTACATTCGAGGGGAGTAAGGTGAGAAGAGAATGTACAATGAGAGTGATAAGAAAAGGCACGACTCGCAGGCCGTATTTACAAGTACAACCAATCAAGGGCTATAACCATGCACCATGCTTCAAACACCAATCAGCATATCATGTCAAATCTCATTCAACAAAGATGCATGCCAATTTTTCGCGTTGTTGATTAACCAGTTTTTATTTATGTGGGGCGGACGCTTCGCATACGGGCGGTCCCGCAATTGCTTTGCCCGAGATCTTCTATTTCGAGCAAGTAGGCACCCGAGACTCCTCCATTCGAGCCACCAAAAATACCTTACTTTCGGTGCCCGAATAGGCCGAATCCGAACCAAGCTAGGGTTTTTGCAACTATTGCAAGAATCCTAATCCATATAGGTATCTCATACCTATCAATTTTGGGTTAATCTCATTAACCAATTAGTGTCATTTCTTCATATATCAAGGGGGGCCGCCCTTACATTAGGGGGCAGTTCTTACAATTGCTTTGCCCGATCTTCTATTTCGAGTAAGCAGGTCCCATTTGAGCCACCAAAAATACCTTACTTTCGGTGCCCGAACAGGCTGAATCCGAACCAAGCTAGGGTTTTTGCAACTATTGCAAGAATCCTAATCCATATAGGTATCTCATACCTATCAATTTCGGGTTAATCTCATTAACCAATTAGTGTCATTTCTTCATATATGTCATATGTTCATTATGAGTTCCGGTTTCATGCATCATGAATCAATCTAGGGTTAACCAATCATGTCGTTTCTTCATATACCACTGTTGGGTTTCGGGAGCCAAACAGTGCAGCAGAATTTAACCGAAACCCTCTAGGATCCAAGTGAAACGGGGTAAACCGGGTGTTCAAAAATTTTCATACCTAATTTTCGGTTGAGATCTCTCACTCAACTGTAGAGTCGAATCACAAAACCTGAACAGTTGACGTGTTCAGGCTCTCTATGGTATCCACACGAGCCTCTCGGGATCACCACGCTTCCACCACGTCCCGGTAGATGCATTTCTCTTGCGCTCGCAGTGCTAGCTTGCGTCCTCCAAGGAATTGCAAGAGAAGAGTGTGGCTGTCCTTTTTGGAGGCTAGGGCAAGGAGACCTGCGAATTTCTCACTTAAAAGTTGTATTTATAGTGAAACTCAACTTCCAGGCCTAATGGGTTTCAAAGCCCTAATCCAATTAGGATTTAATTTCGGGCTTAATAATGGCTCAACTCTTGGGCCCATTATTAATACGAAATTAAAGTGAAACCATAACCCAAATAATTAGCCCATGCACTCTAATGATCCAAATAGCTCTATGTGTGCGACCCAATAGGCTCTTACCACGTTGGCAATGATCATAAATCACATTTATGATCATAAGCAATGAGCGGTGTCTAGCAACACATCATTGCTACCCAAGTGACAAGATTGTCGATGATTCGACTAAACCTTTATGATCATCACCGATATATGCCATTGTCCCTTTGTCCAAGATATCAAGACTAAGCACGAGACATGGAATGTGTCACTCTCGTATAGCCCAATCTTTGGTTTCTTGATTACCGAGTAGACCAACTTAAACTGATGACATTGATATCGTATATCAACTCATCCGAGCATGGCCATGCATTTTCTAAGTCTCACTCTATCAAGGGGCCCGAAGATATCACTCCCGTTACATAGGAGGGACAAATCCCATCTTGATCATACAAATCCCTCCGCATGATATGTGACATACCCAATGACCTCCTTCAAGTTCACTCAGTTACGAGCAACAAAGGAAAGTATCAAAGTATGTGACTCACATGTAGGGAACCTTGATGATCTTAGGTCGAAGGACTACATATACCCTGATCACTATGAGAATCACTTATGACACTCATATAACGATCCATGTAGTGTTCTCATGGTGGGTCGGTCCAGTACACAAGTTCTCCAACTTGTACCCATATGTAGACTACATATCTCATATTAGTCTCCACATATGCTAGTCGTTATGTATTATTGCAACCCGCTCCACAATAATACTAGACCAGGGACTTTTAAGAATATCATTATTCTAGGGTTACAATTATGTTTGTTAAGTTACGCAGGAACAAAACAAGAAACATAATTGCTGGATTAATGCCTTAATAAAATATCATGACTCAATGTGCAAAAATACAATCATCTCATGACTGGCTTTTGGGCACAACACTAACAGCCTTCTCCTCCAAGCCTATTCTAAATACGTAGGAGGCTCCCAAGTAATACACAAGAGACATCAATTTTATGCTCTGAACTAACCTCTCCCTCACATACTGAGTTGGGTGTCAGAGGTGCCTCCCCCGAAAAACATTCTAGGGAGCTCCTAACCGACGTTCTTCAAGTGTTACAGATATCATTCAAGTGAAGTTCTACTAGAGGTCCAACATGTCCTACATCGAAGATGTCCTCGAGCATCAATTTCTGCCATTTCTAGGAACTCACTCCCAGATTGCCATCATAGAGACTTCACATTCCAAGGACAAGGGTATTCCGAAGTCACAGTCTGCGGCTGAACCTCCAGTGGCAAACGATCAAGCACCCACATAGCCTTCCCTACGGGACGATGAATGCCCTCTAACAGTCACAATAGGCTTCCTATACGACTTCCTATGCTTCATAGCAACTGAAATGATAGAATAGCTTGACCAAAGATGGTCACATGAATGGTTATATGTAAGGAACCTCTCCTCAGAGGTTCATCCAGAGAGGGTGCACCAGTCATCTCTCTGGAGCTCACCTAATAGGAGCCTCCATAAGGAGTCTTCAACGGAGAGCCTACCATCTCATGGATGGTACATAGCATGGTCCAGATCAAAGGAACCAAGATCCTTCTAGCATCAGAGTCCTTCTCCTCATGAGAAGACCCCGTCTCCTTGCCAACAAAGTTACTCGCCCAGGAGAAGACATCAGTCCCCCTTGCCGCAACATCCTTGACAATAGGGAGAAGATAGTACCATAATCCTGATGAAGAAAATCTTAGAGAGGTTGGACAAGGTTGAAAGGTCTTCTAAAAATGCATCTGGTTAAGCTTATCTGAGACCTTTAACAGAGATGAGTCTCTATTTGTCCAGGTGATAGTGGAAGCGCCCATGCCTAGCGATTTTTGGGTGCCCCGTCTGGAAAGCTATGATCGGCAAAGCAACCTTTAGGCTCATTTAACCAAGTATAAAATGAATATGGTACTCCACAGTGCCGATGACACCACTCTCTGCAAATGTTTCAAAATGACTCTCTCCGGGCCAGCAACTGTGCAGTACAACTCCTTGGCACCCAAAATGATTATGGGTTTCTAAGAGTTGTCCACTCCCTTCACCTAGTAGTCAATGGGCAGGCCAATGGTGAAGATGCCCATCTAGATATTTGACTTATCCTATAAGGATGGGGAGACCATTTAGGACTATGTTGAAAGGTTCAACTGAGAAGCCCTCAGCATCCCTGACTTTTTTCCAGAAATCCAAAAATTGGCAATGATCCGAGGTCTCAAGAAGGACTCTCAGCTCTTCTATGAGTTCTCCAAAGACACCCCGGAAACCTTAGGGGAGTTCTACAAAAGAGCCAAGTAGCACATGACCACTAAAGAGCTATGGATAGGAAGGTAGAAGATAGACCATCAATACTCCGAAGGTCAGGGTCACCAACCTCGGTTTCATAGTGACCGACGTCAGAAAACCCAAAGCAAGAAGCCAATGACATTCACCCCGTTGAACACATAATGTTGAATCTTTTGATGGCCTTGGAAAGATAGGGAATGTCAATACAATGGCCAAAGACCATGACTTTAGAAATAAGCAAAAAATGAAAAAATACTCTCGATTCTATTGGGACCATGGCCATGACACAGAAGATTGTTTTCAACTCAGGAAATATATTGAGTCCCTAATCAAACAAGGGCAACTTTGAAAGTATCTAAGAATACCCTTACCCAAACAAAGAGGCAAAAGAGAGGATAAGCGAAAGGGAGAAGATGAGAAGTATGATTTGGATAGATGGTGGACAAACCGAAGTCCACGAAAACACCCACCACCTTCAGCTGGGGTAATTCAAACAATCACCACCGAAATACCCTCAGCTAAGAGAAAAAGGAAGGTGCGGGAGATAGCAATGATGGAGTTTGATAGCCCAGCAAACAAGTTCACCCGAAAGGATGGGTATGTGGTAAACTTTCCGCACGACAATCACCTATTGATCATGGCCAAGATCGAAAACTGGGATGTCAAGAGAGTGCTTGTTGCTCATCTGCCACCAAGCTTGGGTATTATCGAGAGTGAGCTCAAACAGATGACTTCACCTATATTTGGGCTTCAACCTGCTGAGCTACCCATGTTGAGATGGGTTGACATCCCACTTATGCTGAAAGGTACTTCAATGAAGACAAGAAATGAGTTCTTTGCCTCCACTATGACAAGGTTCATAGTCATAGATGTTCCATCATCTTGCCCTGCCATCCTTGGTAGACAAACACAAGGCAACCTTCACCTCTAAACTAATGTGAAGTACCTGACTGTCATGTTCAAGGAAAAAGAAGAAGATGCCAAAATATACATTGATCAAGCCGAGGTCAGGAAGGTGTTTATCAAGGCAAGCCAAAGTCCTGTGAAGGTCTATTTACAGAATTTAGGAAAGGAGAGCATGCTGGCCGAAGATAGGTTAGAAGGGAAAAAATGCAACAATGAAAAAATAGAAACTAAGGACTTTGAGCTACTCCTCGGCCAAAGTACCCGATTGGGAAAACATCCGGCTGAGGAGGAAAACAACAAGCTTGTATCTTTGATATTAATGAACAAAGATCTATTCACTTACTTTCTGAATGACATGCCCAAAATAAACCCGAACGTCATCTTGCATATTCTAAAAGTGAGCCCCGAAGCTAAGTCTATTTGGCAGAAAAAAAGAAGTATATCGGCACACAAAAGTGACTTCATCAACAAACAAGTCCAATGAATCTTGGAAGCCAGCATAATAAGGGAAGTCAAATGCCCTGACTAGCTATGCAATGTCATCATTGCAACTAAGGAAGGGAGTGACAAAGTCCAAATGTGCATCAACTTTAGGGGTGCTAACGATGCTTGTCCTAAGGACTTGTATCCATTACCCTCGATCGATCAATTGGTAGACTCTATAGCTGAACATGCATTACTGAGCTTCCTTGATGCATTCAACAGGTACCACCAAATTCAGATGAAGCCTAAAGATAAGGAAAAAAACTACATTCATAACTGATGTAGGAACATACGGTTACATGAGAATGCTCTTCAGATTGAAGAATGCAGGAGGCATATATCAGAGGTTGATAATCAAGGTGTTCAACTTCCAGATTGGGAGAAACATGGAAGTGTACGCCAACGATATGATAGTTAAGAGAAAATTATCAAGTGACCATGTCATAGACCTACAGGAGACCTTCCAGTAGCTCCAAACTTATGAAATTCACTTAAACCCTAAAAAATGCGTATTTGGGGTGATAGCAAATAACTTCCTTGGTTTCATGGTTTTGGAGAGGGACATAGATGCCAACCTAGAAGAAGTTAAGGCCTTGCACGGGGCCCAAACTCCCGCAACCATCAAGGATATACAAAGACTTACCAGAAGACAAATTGTTACCCACTCTGCGGTAGTCCAATTATGGTGGCAAAATTGTGCATTTAGACTCCCAGGATTGGTAATGTTCTGTAGGCCATCAGAACATTACCCTTAGTGTGCATACCCAAGCGGCCCTCTTGGGCACTATGTAAACACATGCATATTGGTCCAACCATCACACACATATTTACATTTCATGCACACTATGTCAGAAAAGAAGGAAAACACTAGCACAAGTCTTAATCTTGGCTACCACGCATTAGGCAATCTTGTAAAGTTCTAGTGACCAGCTACTACACCTGTAACTTTCACTAACAAAATGTATCATTCTAGCTACATACCCTCCTGTTTTGTTTGCTCCATTATCAAGTATAGACTTAGAGAAAACCAAGGAATTTTGTTTTACATCAATAGCCCACCTATGGACCAAGTTATGGATTTTTTAAGTTGGTTACAAAATTCTGACCAAATGAACAGTAACTCAGCCAACTTTGCAACATCATATCTTTGGCTACAGGTCTCTAATTGAAGAAATTAAAAATCCCAGTTAATCCTATAGATTTCTTGTAGGTGTGGTCAAAATTTCATTCCAACATTCATTCTACACAGGGAGATAATAAACTTTAGGTCTAGAGTCAAAATTCTGGCAACTTTTGGACCATTTTGCCCATACAATTTTTCCAAACCATGCAAACACTTCATTCACAAGGGAAAAGCCCTCCAAGGCTATCCCATATATGTCCATTATACATATGAATTAAATTCCCTTTATTTTAACAACTTTATGTGGCCAAAACAGAATTTACAAGTAAGCAGCCCATCATTCACACTTAGGCAGCTTTGCACCACATCACTTACATAGCCAAAACATTACTCAAATGTTCACATGCTTGTCTCATTTTACATACACTACATGTGTATGCATACATGCACTACATAATGGTCTTAACTCAGCTAAATATGCAGGCTAGGTTACAAGAGTGCCTGAAATGCAATGGACTCCAGAAACAGGATGCTGGACAGCTGCTGCACAACACAATAAGTACCACCATTAAAAATACCAAATGTGCTCCTAAAATCCCCAAAATTTCCAGATCATAACTAGACATATGGAAGTTCATGTACCTGAAATTTCAGATCAAAAATCAAACCAAAAAGGTTAGTTTGAAGGTGATCTTTCTGCTGGACCTGAAATGACAGAATTGAGGGGAGTAAGTTTCATTGAGAAACTTAGTAAGGGTAGCACTTGGATTCAATAGGCAATGTAACCATCATTAAAACCTGCATCCAAAGACACTAAAACACAAAAACCACAATGCATATATACAAGATATAGCAACCAAATGCAGCAGCCAAACACAACCAACAAACACATGAAATGTAGCAGCAACAATATACCATAGGTTAGTCCATAAAACACATAATAAACATAAATAAATCACTATGGCAGCCCTCCTCAAGCTAATGCTTGGTCTTAGGAGGATTTTAACAGTAGTTAGTACTAACTTTTGGGCTCTAGAAACCCAGAAATTCGCTGCCATCACTGTGCACTTCACACTAGGTCACAAAACCTTCAATAAGTGCACTCCCCTCACTAAGCTTGGTTCATCAAGCTCATGGCTCTCTTCCAAGCTTAGCCCTAGCTCCATGGTTGCTTGAAAATACAGAAAACAACCCATGAGAGCAAGAGAACCCTTACCAAAGTGGGTAGGCCAAAAATCAAGCTTGATCCTTGAAGTATCCAAGAAATAGCTCTAGTTTGCTTCCAATTGCTTCCTTTTGCCTTCAATTTCAATCAATTGCAAGTTTGAAGGTGTGGTGGCTATGGAGGAAGTATGGCTGTGTTCTTGGGCTGGGGGAGGATGAAAATGAGAGAGGGATAAGTGATTTGGCCACTTAAATGGCCTTAAATGAGCTTAAGGGCACAAAACACACTTAACAAGCTTAACCTTGCTTTATGTCATTTTCTTTCTCACTAATTATGGTTTCTTTGTCTTAAACTCATTGGTACACATGTGCCCAACATTTTTGACTAATTATCAAGTCTTGGCTGCCTCCCCCATGGTGGGATAACCCCACAATTCCACCCTTAGACTTAAGTCAAAAGCTTGAACACCTTAAGGTTTACACTAGGACATTTAGGTCCTTATTGCCTTTAGTGTTTCCTTTGTCCAAACTTGTCTTCCATGAGCAATTTGGTCCTCCAATAGCACTTTCATACCATTCATATCCTTCCCATAACTCTCCAAGTCTCTTTCTTGAGAGTTTTGCAATTGAGTACCCGAATTTCCAAAACCTTACAAAAAAGTCCATAGGTTGCTTGACAAACAAGCAATCCTTAAGGCTTTTCTTGGGGGCCAAGTTACCAACTTGGAACACTTTTAAGGAGGTGTTGATCATGCCTTTTACCCCCCACACTTCAATCACTATGGTGAGAATTACACAATATAATGGTTTTTAGCCATTATGACACACTTGTAATTCTCCCATTTTTGTGAGGTGGTAACAATCCTCCCCCCCTTAAAAATTTTGGTCCTCCAAAATAGCCTTTAGCTTCGGGTATTCTTCAGGATACCTTTCCATAAGGTCTTTTTCAGTTTCCCAGGTTGCTTCTCTTTCAGAGTGGTGTGACCACTGAACTTTAACCATGGGAATATGTTTGTTTCTTAACCTTCTGGTATCCTTGGCTAAGATAGCTATAGGTTTCTCTTCATATGTCAAGTTAGGTTCCAACTGTATGTCTTCCACTACAATAGCATGCTTTGTGTCCAATAGACACTTCTTAAGCATACTGATGTGAAAAACATTATGAACACTTGACATGCTTGGCGGTAGAGCTAACCTGTATGCTACCTTGCCAACTCTGTCCAAGATCTCATAAGGACCTATGTATCTTGGAGCTAACTTGGTTCTTCTGCCAAATCTGACAGTGCCTTTGGTTGGTGCAACTTTCAGCCAAACATTGTCACCAACCTCAAATTCCAAGTCTCTCCTTCTTTTGTTCACATAGGCTGTGGTCCTTTAGGCACATAGATTCGCTCCTGGAAACTCTTTTCACACTTCTCAGTCCACTCAAATCTTTGACCCTTCTTGGTCAGATGAGTAAGAACTGAGGCAATCATGGAAAAGCCTGATACAAATCTCCTGTAGTATCCAGCTAATCCTAGGAAACTTCTGATTTCCTTCACAGTCTTTGGTCTTTCCCACTCTTGCACTGCCTTGACCTTTTCAGGGTCTGCCTTAAGGCCTTGTGCATCTATGATGTGTCCTAGGAAAGACACTTCCCTTATCCAGAATTCACACTTGGATAACTTGGCATAAAGCTGATGTTGCAATAGAGTCTTTAAGACAATCTTCAGATGATGTTCATGTTCATTTTCATCCTTGGAATACACTAGGATGTCATCAATGAACACAACCACAAATTTGTCCAGATGTGGTCTAAACACCCTGTTCATCAGGTCCATGAAAGCAGCTGGGGCATTAGTCAAACCAAATGGCATGACTGTGTACTCATAATGCCCATATCTGGTCCTGAATGCAGTCTTAGGAATATCCTCTTCCTTTACTCTCAATTGGAAGTATCCAGATCTCAAATCTATCTTGGAGAAGATCTTAGCTCCCTTGAGTTGATCAAACAGATCCTCAATCCTAGGGAGTGGATACTTGTTCTTGATAGTCACTGCATTAAGCTTCCTGTAGTCAATGCATAGTCTCAAAGATCCATCCTTCTTTTTCACAAAGAGAACAGGAGCTCCCCATGGTGAAACACTTGGCCTTATGAACCCTTTTTCAAGAAGTTCATCAAGTTGTTTCTTGAGCTCATTCATCTCTGTGATTGGCATTCTGTAAGGAGGTATGGATATTGGACTAGCTTCTGGTTGCAGCTTGATTTCAAATTCAATCTCCCTTTGTGGAGGAATACCTGGCAGGTCTTTAGGAAAGACTTGTGGAAAGTCTCTCACTATAGGTATTCTGTCCACTTCCTTATCACAGTGCAATTCATTCAATGCATAACAGTAATCATGCTCAGAAATCACAGGTATCTCATCTAATACCTCTAGCTCCATGCCATGCATTTCATACACTAATTCCTTAGAATTCACTAATGCATGCACTTCACCATCAGGCAATGTGATTTCCCTCTTAGCACAATCAATTCTTATGTTATGCATAGCAAGCCAATTCATACCCAGCACTAAATCATACTTAGGAATGTCCAACACTAGCAGATTAGTCATAACCTTAGTCTTTCCTACTACTAGCTCACAATCCTTAGCTAGGTCATTAGTGAAAAGACATTGACTACCTGCTGTTTTCACTAAGGATATCCTAGGCATGATTTCAGTAGGCAATTTCATGGCATTAACAAATTTCCTAGACACTATAGACACAGATGCACCAGTATCAAATAGAACACTAACAGGCATACCATTAAGGTAAATGTTACCTCTTAGTGCTCCTCCCTGCTCTGATGTCTCTGGCCTCTCCACTTGGAAGACTCTACCAGCTCTCTGCACTGGAGGCCGAGGCACTGGAGGAACTGGCCTCTGCTGTCCCTCCCTAGGTGCTCCCCCTCTAGGTCCTGCCCCAATAGGCCTTACTGGACCTTGGTCTTCTGGCCTCCTTTGAGCCTGTGGGCAGTCTTTGATCCAATGATCCATGGATCCACATCTTAGACACGCTTGGGTGTCAAAATAGCAAGGTTTCTTTCCATGAAACTTCTTGCATTTAGGGCACCTTAGGCCAGGGAACTTCCCCTTAACCTTGCCCTCACCACCAAAATGAGAATTCTTGGCAATTCCCTTTGCCATGTGGTGGCTTCTTCTGCTTGCCTCCTGCCTGACTACTTTCCCCTGGTCCACTGGGAAAGTACTTAGTCTCATACTCCTCTTGCTCTACTAATAGAGCTTTCTACACTGCTTCATAGTATGTAACTGCTCCAAAAGGTCTAACAGCCTTTCTAATGTCTGACTTTAGGCCTCTGACAAATCTTTTGGCCTTCAATTCCTCTAGTCCATGATACTGAGGAGCATACCTCACCAACTGATTGAATTTGTGCTCATACTCTAGGACACTGAGGTTGTCCTGCCTTAGAGCATCAAATTCAGCTTGCTTCATATCCTTGATGGCATCACTGATGTACTGCTCCTGGAATAGCTGTGTGAACTCTGGCCAGCTCATCTCAATATCTCTTCCTGGCCTTCTGCCCTTCTGGAAAGCATACCTATCTCTGGTGTTTCTCCACCACATCTCTGCACTGCCTACCAAGTTGTAAGTAGCCAGTGACACCTTCTTGGTGGAGCTGAGTGGCATCCTCTCAAACATCTTTTCTATGAAGATTAACCACTCCTCAGCTCTCTCTGGCCCAGCTCTTCCATCAAACTGTGGAGGTCTTAGGCCTTGGAACCTCTCCAACAGTCTGACCTCATCTAGGCCTTCTAGATCCTCTGATCTATGTCTCCTGGATCTGTGAGAGTCCTCTGTATGGTGATGCTCTCTATGATCTCTCTGCCTTCTCCTGGATCTTCTCTCATGGCCTTCCTCAATCTCATTCCTAGTGGAGGAATGGTCATAGACTGAGGGATTGGTCCTGGACACCTGACCAATCTCAGACCTTAGTCTTCTTCCTCTTGGATTTCTCCTATCCTCATCTTCCTCCTCAATGGTCTCATCATTTGTGTCTTTCAAGCTTCCAGAAGGAACATATTCAGATGTGTTCCTAGTATCCTCTTCTGGTTGCTGCTGTGCATCCTGAACTGGTTCTGCTGGAGCTACTTGGACTCCCTGCTGTTGTCCTTGAATCAACCTCATTAAGTTTTCATTGATTAGAGCTAAGTTCCTCTGAAGCTCTAACCAAACCTGAGGCACTTCAGGGTTTGGTACCCCCTGTTGCCCCTGATTCCCTCTATTCTGTTCATTTCTTTGTTGCCCAGAATCAGTAGGAGGCCTTCGGGGTGGTTCCCCTCTCCTTGTGGCAACCATGTTTACTTCCTGCATTGATGATCCATCATAGAGCACATATAAAGATCATAGGTATTTCAATGGTACTTGACACTAGCAGCTGACCAAACTGAGTTCATATATGTAGATGCATGCAATGCAACTATATGCTATGTACATGTATAAACCATGCTCTGATACCAACTTCTGTTACCCACTCCGGGGTAGTCCAATTATGGTGCAAAAATTGTGCATTTAGACTCCCAGGATTGGTAATGTTCTGTAGGCCATCAGAACACTACCCTTAATGCGCATACCCAAGTGGCCCTCTTGGGCACTATGTAAATACATGCATATTGGTCCAACCATCACACACATATTCACATTTCATGCACACCATGGTAGCAAGGAAGGAAAACACTAGCACAAGTCTTAGTTTTGGCTACCACACATTACGCAATCTTGTTAAGTTCTAGTGACCAGCTACTGCACTTGTAACTTCCACTAATAAAATGTATCATTCTAGTCTCATAACCCCCTGTTTTATTTGCTCCATTACCAAGTAGAGACTTATATCAAACCAAGGAATTTTTTTTTACATCAATAGCCCACCTATGGACCAAGTTATGGATTTTTTAAGTTGGTTACAAAATTCTGACCAAATGAACAGTAACTCAGCCAAATTTGCAACGTCATATCTTTGGCTACAGGGCTCTAAATCCAGAAATTCCAAATCCCAGTTAACCCTCTAGATGTCCTCTAGGTGTGGTCAAAATTTCATACCAAGATTCATTCTACACAGGGAGATATTAAACTTTAGGTCCAGAGTCAAAATTCTGGCAACTTTTGGACCATTTTGCCCATACAATTTTTCCAAACCATGCAAACACTTCATTCACAAGGGGAAAGCCCTCCAAGGCTATCCCATATATGTCCATTACACATAGGAATTACATTCCCTTTCTTTTAACAACTTTATGTGGCCAAAACAGAATTTACAAGTAAGCAGCCCATCATTCACACTTAGGCAGCTTTGCACCACATCACTTACATAGCCAAAACATTACTCAAATGTTCACATACTTGTCTCATTTTACATACACTACATGTACATGCATACATGCACTACAATATGGTCTTAACTCAGCTAAATACGCACCCTAGGTTACAGGAGGTCCTGAGACACAATGGACTCCAAAAACAGGATGCTGGACAGCTGCTGCACAACACAATAAGTACCACCATTAAAAATACCAAATGTGCTCCTAAAATCACCAAAATTTCCAGATCATAACTAGACATATGGAAGTTCATGTACCTGAAATTTCAGATCAAAAATCAAACCACAAAGGTTAGTTTGAAGGTGATCTTTCAGCTGGACCTGAAATGACAGAATTGAGGGGAGTAAGTTTCATTGAGAAACTTAGTAAGGGTAACACTTGGTTTCAATAGGCAATGTAACCATCATTAAAACCTGCATCCAAAGACACTAAAACAAAAAAAACCACAATGCATATATACAAGATATAGCAACCAAATGCAGCAGCCAAACACAAACAACAAACACATGAAATGTGGCAGCAACATATACCATAGGTTAGTCCATAAAACACGCAATAAACTTAAATAAATCACTATGGAAGCCCTCCTCAAGCTAATGACTGGTCTTAGGAGGATTTTAACAGTAGTTAGTACTAACTTTTGGGCTCTAGAAACCTAGAAATTCGCTGCCATCATTGTGCACTTAACACTAGGTTACAAAACCTTCAGTAAGTGCACTCCCCTCACTAAGCTAGGTTCATCAAGCTCATGGCTCTCTTCCAAGCTTAGCCCTAGCTCCATGGTTCCTTGAAAATACAGAAAACAACCCATGAGAGCAAGAGAACCCTTACCAAAGTGGGTAGGCTGAAAATCAAGCTTGATCCTTGAAGTATCCAAGAAATAGCTCTAGTTTGCTTCCAATTGCTTCCTTTTGCCTCCAATTTCAATCAATTGCAAGTTTGAAGGTGTGGTGGCTATGGAGGAAGTATGGCTGTGTTCTTGGGCTGGGGGAGGACGAAAATGAGAGAGGGATAAGTGATTTGGCCACTTAAATGGGCTTAAATGAGCTTAAGGCCACAAAACACACTTAACAAGCTTAACCTTGCTTTATGTCATTTTCTTTCTCACTAATTATGGTTTCTTTGTCTTAAACTCATTGGTACACATGTGCCCAACATTGTTGACTAATTATCAAGTCTTGGCTGCCTCCCCCATGGTGGGATAACCCCACAATTCTACCCTTAGACTTAAGTCAAAAGCTTGAACACCTCAAGGTTTATAGCAGGACATTTAGGTCCTTATTGCCTTTAGTGTTTTCTTTGTCCAAACTTGTCTTCCATGAGCAATTTCATTCTCCAATAGCACTTTCATACCATTCATATCCTTCCCATAACTTTCCAAGTCTCTTTCTTGAGAGTTTTACAATTGAGTACCCGAATTTCCAAAACCTTACAAAACAGTCCATAGGTTGCTTGACAAACAAGAAATCCTTTAGGCTCTTCTTGGGGGCCAAGTTACCAACTTGGAACACTTTTAAGGAGGTGTTGATCATGCCTTTTATCCCCCACACTTCAATCACTATGGTGAGAATTACACAATATAATGGTTTTTAGCCATTATGACACACTTGTAATTCTCCCATTTTTGTGTGGTGGTAACAAAAATGACACTCAGCATATTCATATTTAGGTATAGGAATAGGTGCCAACCATTCTTCAGGGTGCTAACGAAAGCTTCCAAAAGTGATCTCAACAATGACCCCAAAGGCTTTCCTTGGAACGAAGAATGTTAGGAGGCTTGTAACAAACTTAAAAACTACTTTTCTCATCTGTCGACACTTTGGTAGTCGAGCCAAGTAAAACCCCTAATACTCTTTCTTGCTGTTAGCGAAAAGGCTGTAAGTTCAGTGCTTGTAAGGGAAGAAATGGGAAAGCAATATCTAGCATACTATGTTAGCAAGTCCTTGCACAATGCCAGGGTTTGATACCTAATGTTGCAGAAGGCAATCTATGCCATAGTCTTGGAAAGTAGAAGACTTTCGCCCTACTTGCAAGGACACTCCATTACAGTGCGAAGTAATTTAGCTTCTCGGGATATCATGAAGAAGGCAGATCATTCGGGTCAATTGTCAAAGTGGTGCATTGAGCTCGGCACATATGATATCATTTATAAGCCAAGGAAGGCAATAAAAGCTTTGGCTTTAGTAGATTTTATTACCAAATTACCCGAGACTGAGGATGCATCGAGTTCCCTTAGAGATGAGAAACCCAAATGGGAGGTCTACATAGATGGCACTTTAGGATCAAAACACCAAGGTGCAAGAGTAATACTCCAAGGTCCCAAAGGTATTGTAGCATTAGAGGCTATCAAATTCGGATTCTATGTCACTAACAATATTTCCAAAAATGAAGCTCTCATAGCATGCTTATGATTGGCAAAAAAAGTTGGTGTAAAAAATCTAAAAGGTTATAATGATTCGCAACTAATGGTTCGACAAACGACGGGGGAATATGGGGCCAAGGACCCTAACTTGGCAAAATACCATGACCTCATCAAAGAGCTAATCCAAGAATTCGGCAAGGAACAAATAGAAAAGGTACCACAGAAGGAAAACATGGAAGCAGACATATTGGCTAAGCCAAAACAGTCCATCAAAGCGCTTGATTATCCGAGCATAGCCTTAATGCCACTCATGACCTCAAAAAAAGGGTGGAAGGATGCGATAAGGAAATACTTGACAAGTTCCTCCTTACCAAAAGACCTTCCAGAAGCTACAAAGGTGTGAAGGTGATTAAGAAGGTACTTCATGATTAGGGGGAGTTATACCAACAAGGATACTTAAATCCCCTACAATGGTGCATCGGTGAAAAGGATGCCGAACTAGTCTTGAAAGAAGTTCATGAAGGAATATGTGGATCCCACATTAGGAAAAATGTCATTGCTAGAGTATTATTTCAGCAAGGATATTTTTGGCCCACCAGAAGAAAGAATACTCGGCAGTTTGTCAAATGATGCATCAAGTGTCAATGACATGTGCCTATCCAAATGGCATCTTCAGAAGCAATAACTTCAACAAACTACCATTTCCCCATCCTTCACCGTATGGGGAATTGACCTTATTGGTCCCCTCCTTACGACTCCAAGAGGTGTCAAGTATTGCGTCATTGCACTAGACTACTTCACATAGTGGATCAAGGTAGAAGCCTTGGCAACAATTTTGGCCAAAGATATTTAAAGGTTCATCTAAAGAAACATCATATGCATATTTCGTTGCCCAAGGGTGATAGTAGTAGACAATGGTTCCTAATTCAATGAAAAAGTGTTCTAGGAATTCGCCATCGACCTCAACATAAAATTGCATTTTGCCCCAGTGGCTCATCCTCAAAGCAATAGACAAGTTAAAGTGTCTAATAGAACATTGAAAGATGGTATGAAGAATAGGCTAAATGATGCCAAGGGAAAATGGTTTGGTGAACTACCTATTATACTATGGAGTTACCAAACAACTCCTACGAGAGCTACAAGGAAACTCCTTTTTAATTCATGTTCAACATAGAGGCTCTGATCCTTATCGAGGTTATAAAACCTTCCATAAGAATACTAGTATTTGATGAATAAAGGAACAACCTCGGCTTAAGAGCCAAACTTAATGTAGTTGATGAACATAAGGAGATGGCTGAACCTAGAAGAAAGGCTTTTCAACAAAGAGTAGCCATCACCGCAAACTTCAACGTCAAACCTAAAAGAATCAAAATAGGAGATCTTGTTCTTTGAAAGGCCAAGCTAGAAGCTCAAAAACCATCTCATGGCATATTTTGGGCAAATTGGGAAGGACCTTACTTGGTCATTGATGAAGTTCGGCCAGGAATCTACAAACTCAAAAATACCAAAGGAGAAGAATTGAAAAACCCATGGCATTCAGATTCGTTAAAAAAGTTCTATGCTTAGAAATTTTCCAAGGACTTAGAAATTTTCATTGAACTTCAAGGAAATTTTTTGAAGTTGATAATAGAAAATTTTCAAGAATTTCCAAAGTTGAGTACTCGGCAAATACAAATGGTCCAAAGATGTTGTTTGGATGACAAAAATTTTTGTTGCTTAAATTTGCCGAAGATGGCAAAATGTTTTTCTTTATAACCTTTTTACTGAAGGTGGTACACATCACCAAACATGCCACTCTTGGCGTGGACCAAAGATCATACAATGAATATGGTCCTCGAATCACAAAAGTTGGGGAAATTTTATCGAATATACTTACTGAAAGTGGTACATTTGTTCAAACACTTTGGTGAAATGGCAAACATGTGACTTGGCCAAGTATCTTCACAAAGATGGTAAAAATTCCAAAGTTAGCTAGCCGAATCATTTTGCTGAAAGTGCTAAAAAATATCGAACATGGCTAACCAACAAAGGGTATCTATGCCTTTGTGGACTTAGACAACGTTGATCACAAAAAAAGGGCAAAAAAGGCACTTTATGGATAGCAATAGAAAGAAGTACATATAAAAAAAATACTCTTCAACATTTTCATTCTCGGGCTCTTCAGCATCATCATCTTCATCTTCATCTTCTGGAATCAATGGAGGTTGCTCAGGAAGGTTGAGAAACTCCCTCTTCAACCATTCCAATGAAGGTCCCTCAGGAATATAAAAAGCTTGAAGAAAGGAGAGGTCAAGGTCATGATAGCACAAGAGTACTTGATGGCAAACTAGACAAAAACCATACTAGAATGAGGTCTTTGTTGCCTCATCAACCTCTGCCTTCTTCACCTTCAAGAACTCCACTTCCTTCTTCAACCATTTGCTTTTTCTTCTTCTTCTTTTTCCACTTTTTCAACTGGTCGATCCTGACATTAAGCTTTGTGCTCATTCCAAGGGCCTTGGTTACATTAGTCATTAGGTCTTCCCATTCCTTCTGAGGAGCCTCAGTAGAAGAAACTTGCTCAATTAGCATCTTCTTGAGGTCGGACACTCAGGAAGAATAGTCATTAAAGAGTCCTTTCTTGCTCTTCATCATTTCTTGGTGAATTTTCACTAGCCCTTCCTTGGTAATCTTACGGAATTCCTTATAGTTGAGGCTACACCTCACAAAAATTTCTTTTGCCTTAGCCAAATTTCCCTTTGATTGGCTCAGAAATAGGCCCCATAAGCAAGTATCTGTAAAATAGAATCCAAGGCACTAAGAATGAGGTAAAAACTTGGATACCAATATTTTTCTAAGTCCTAGGACAAAAAGAGCACCTGAGCAGCATGTTTAGTCATGTGGCCAGCAATGATCTCTACATTTGGACAGGAGCCTGTCAGAGATTGAAAAGTGCCATTCATCATGATCCCCCTAGCCATCTAGGGAACCATCTTTTGACAGTCTTCCAAGAACAAGTCCATGTCTTTAGTGAAAGTCTAGAATGGTTCCCTCAGAATTTTGCCAAAAGGGATCTTCGAGTCTCGATGTTCCCGCTTCTGAGTGTGGTTGGCTATCTAGTCTGGCGAAGGCAACTCCTTTACAAAGTCATGCTAAAGTTCCATTACCACAATATCTCTTAACCATTCATCTATAAAGTCTAAAATCCCAAAAATCTGAGACTTATAGACGAAAGGTTAAAAGATGAAACGATAATGGAAGGACTTTGGCATCCCCAACCTCGGAATCGCTAAGGTCTAGAATATCGATGAGGACCTTCTTCCCTTTTCTTTTTCTCCCCACCTAGGCCTCTTCAGCCAAAATCACTATTAAGGAAGTCCCCAGCATCTCGGCAACCGAAGATGAGTTAACAGGAACAAATAGAATGGCCACCTTGGGTGAAGGGTCAATGACTTCAGTCACGACCTCGGCGGAGGATGAATGTCATCCCCCTTGGACTTTTTCTACTTTCCACCTCCCAAAGGTTGCCCCTTTTTCCTCTTTGGGGCTTCCTTCTTTTTTTTTCCCTTTCTTGGCTTGGCCGAGGAAGAGGCTATTATAAAAGGTAGCTAATTTGTCACCCATCTCTGCAAAGTGAAAAATGTTAGCATAAGTACAAATTAATTCAAAAAAGAACATGAAAAGTTACTTACTCTCCACAAAGGGCTTCATAAGACAATTCACCCCGAAGGAAGAAGACTATCCAAGAATTCTTCCTATCTATAGCCGACTTGGGCATCTCTTTATTGGTAACATGCTCCTTGATCACCCCCAATTCTTGGATGACCTCCTTGGTCATTAAGTTCCATTTAATTAGGAAGGGTTAGAGTAGCTGTGAAGGTGCCTGATCATGCCAGTCGATGACCGCCCAAATATGACTATCAAAATCCTTGAACTAAGACTCTAGTCCAAGGGTTAGTAACTTCAATAGATCCATCATGTCAATTTCCAAAGTCCCTAAAGCCCATTGTGCTAGCAGGTCTTTTCCATTTCTCATCTATCTCCATGAAGAAGTACTTCTTTTGCCAACCTTGCCAACTATCCTTAGTAATGAAGGTAAAAGTGAACTTCCTACTCCTCAACCCCCAAGGAATAAGAAAATAAAATCCCTCATTTGGAATGGGGTCGAGTTTATAGTATTGCATAAAAAAGATAAAGTGTGGTACTATTTTGCAAACTCCACACATGCATAAAAAAACATTGAAGTAGGAGTACAAGTTCGGGGGCATTTGGTTAACCGCTATGCCATAAAGTTGACAAAATTCTCTCACCCTCTTTGGTGGGGGATACTGAAGACCCGTCTTCAGTTGAGACTTAAATACAGTTAGCTCTTTTCCTCGAGGAAGGTAACTTGGCTTGCCATGCTCAGGAACCCATACCTTGGTATAAAAAAGTAAGTAAAACTTACTTCATCACTTCTCCACCTTCTCTAAAATGGTGTAGCTCAAATGGGCATCAAGAGATGACCAACTCCTTTCAGTGACACTAACTACGACATTCTAAACTTCCATCCTAAGATCCTAAGGTACTAACTTCAAAAAGTAAAAAGGGAGAAGGAATAAAAAATGACTTCAGAAAGAATACCCACCTGCTCACTTTCTAAGGATGCTCATAAACCACCAAAAAAAGTCACCAAAAATCTGTCCACCATAGGGAAATTGCCGCTAAGAAGGAAGAAAAATTAGCAAAGGAAAGTAGGAGAGCAGAGAATAAAGTGAGAGGTAAGGAACTTCTGAGCCAAGGTGGGGGTTATATAGCTTAAAGGAAGGTAAGCAAAAGGATGCCATAATGACTAGAGTTTGTTGAAAAGACATAACCAATGTAATAGATGAGAAAGGTAGCCACTAAGATGATGACATATGTCACTTGATGCACAAAATGAGGGCACGCCTCTCAAACTACCAAATCTACAACATATAGATCTAGGCATTAAGCTTACTTACCCTCTAAGATGAATCAGCCTTTGGAAATCATGTATTCCACAATTAGGTAGGAAACCAAATCTCAAAGAGGGGAAAATAACCTAGGTACACTGAAGATACATTGCCGAGGGTGTAACCTCGAAAGAGCAAATCCTTGGCGTGCCAAAAATTAAACCTTGCCCGAAAGTCCTAGGAGTGCAACCTCAGTAAATAGGGGGATCTGAAGCTTATAAAGCCTAACCTTGCCAATAGTACAACTTTGCCAAAAAGAATAGGACTTTTGCTAGAAATAGCCCAAGCTTGCTTGAGGCATAACTTCGCCAAAGGAAGAATCCACTTTTGGCTAAAAGTAACCCATGTACAACGAATGTGTGATGTTAAGGGTGCAACCTCGTTAGAAAAATCAACGTTCACCTAAAAAGTGCCTAGGATGTTGAGGGTGTGAATTTTTTAGGAGAGGAAATAAATTTTGGAACAAGAATAGCCCCGATGATCCAAGGGTGCAACTTCGATATTATATTTTTCACTGATTGACAATACGAGATAACCGAAGATACAAATTTGCTTCTTTTGGAGGGGGCATGTGATAGCCAAATGGCTATCACCCTCATGACCTTTATATTGATGAACCTGACACCACCCTCAGAAGGCCTTATGACCAACCTCGGCATAATGATCAACACCACCCTCGGGGAACTCCACATGACCAACCTCAAAAAAGGGCTCAGCACCACCTTCAGATGGTCACATGACGAACCTTAGAAAAGCTAAATCACCACCCTTGGCTATTGCCTAACCAACGAAGGAGACAGAATGCTACCACCCTCCATAGGAGAGATGCCTCCCGAACATAGTTTATGCCTCCAAAAGGCTCCCTAAACCACCTTTGAGTATAAACACAACCCCCAAAAAGGTTCATGAGCCCCCGAGGGGACCTAAGGGAAGACAACAAATACACAGCTTTGGGGGACCATTGATAGGAACCTTGCACATGCCTCTACCCTCTGAGCATAACTGCCTACGGACAACTAGACACACCTCTCCCCAAGGTACAAACCGAATGTCCAACAAATCTGGACAACCACATGTCCTAATTTTCTCTGCTTGGGTACAACAGCCTTCTCCTCTAAGCGTCATATAAATACTTGGGAAGCTCCCAGGTAATACACAAGAGACAATCTTTCTATGTTCTCTACTCTTGGAAACCTTTCCCTTATATACTAACTTGGGTGTCAAAAGTCCCTCCCCCGAAAAATGTTTCGGGGAGCTCCTAAACCACGTTCTTCAAGTGTCACAAATATCATTCAAGTGAAGTTCTACTGAAGGTCCAACATTTCCTACATTGAAGATGTCCTTGAGCATCAGAATGAACCATCCCAAGGTCAGGAAAGGCATGTTGAGCATCGAAAATTCAAGACAGTTGACCAACCAAAATTTGATAACCCTGATTGAGCAGAGGACTAGTTATCCAAGATAAATTGGCTTTCACATATGAATTCTACGAATTAAAGTAGAGGATGGCCTTAGTACCCTTCTTTTTTAGAAGGAGGGCTACTCTTTGGTGGGATGACGTGATGGAGATGTTGAGGGAATGTAATGGCACTTTGCCAGAGCACAAGAAAAAGGTGCTCAAGTTGTCAGACTTCAAGAGGAAGTTCTGATAGAAATACATCAATAAAGCTACACAAGATCAGAGGAGGATTCAGCTTAAGAACATTGTTCAAGAAAAGATGTTAGTAAGGGAGCATGAGCAGTGCTACAATTCCCTCATTTGGTTTGCTCCTTATATGGCTGGTAATGATGAGTTGAAGGCCAAGAAGTTTTTTCAAGGCCTTAAGCCTGTGCTGCAAAGGTATACGACAACAGTAGACATCTAGAGTTATCTCCAAGTGGTCTAAAAAGCATTGGCCTTAGAAAGGGAGACCAATAGCAAGCAAGAACGTGGAGGTTGGACCAACTAACCTAAGTAAAAATGCCAAAAAATGTCCATTGGTAGGAAGAACAACCGAGAGTTAAGTTCCTTTCAAGGGAATAAATGAAGGCTTGAACCTTAACTGTAAATGGTTCCATAGCATGAAGCCATGCACTTTGGGAATAGATGTTTGCAACATTTGTGGTCAAAGAGGTCACTAGGCAAAGGAATGCCAACAGGCTCAACCCTTGCTGGGTCTGTCTAGGAATCCACCCCCTACACCTCTTGCCATAGGAAATCGACCTAGTGTAGCTGCAACAGCGACAGACCGAGGTTCTTCGCCCTAGCTAGTTAAGTGACCAAAGTGCCAACCACCATTAGAGGTAACTTTACTTTCCCAAATGGTAGTGTTAGAGTATTTTTTTGATACTGTAGCTACTCTTTCTGTGATATCATCTGCCTTGGTAGATAAACTTAAATTATAGTGAGAAATATCACTTGAGTTGAAACTCATCAAGATTGCAAGGAGTAGTTTTATTATAACCAATGAGTTGGTTACTAGGTATCTCTTACAGTTAGGCAGCCATGATTTCTCTTGTGAGTTATGGGTTTTAGACTTGAGGACTTATGCCCTACTGTTGGGAATGGATTGGCTAAGCAAGCACAAGGTGCAAATTGACTGTGCTAGTTACTCAGTCGACATATCCGATGCTTAGGGAGCTAGAGTAACTTGCATAGGAGGGTTAGCATCCAATGCTATGAGATTGCAGCTTAAACTTATGGTTTCCATCCCCAAAGTCAACAAGGAGGAGTATATTGTTCTTTGAATGAAGTGGCCATAGAGGAGGAGCTTAAGAAGATTCCTATAGCCAATCAATTGCCCAAGGTGTTTCCAGTAGAGTTGCCTAGGTTACCACCCAAAAGGGACATTGATTTTTCGATCCATCTTTAGTCTAAAGCAAAACCTATATTGATACCACCCTACCGAATGTCAGCTTTTGAGATGGATGAGTTAAAGAAGTAGTTGAAGAAACTATTAGAGAAAGGCTTTATAAGGCCTAGTGTATCACCGTGGGGAGTGCTGGTGTTGTTTGTGAAGAAGAAGGATGGTACTGTGAGATTATGCATTGACTATAGAAAGTTGAATGCCGTAATGGTCTAGAACATGTATCTGCTTCCTAGAATTGATAGCCTGTTTGATAAGCTAAGGGGAGCGAAGGTGTTTTCTAGGATTGACCTCCAGTTTGGATACTTCTAGATTACAGTTAAAGAGGAAGATATCCTAAAAACAACCTTTAGGATAAGATACAGACTTTATGACTATACAGTTATGCCATTTGGCATGACCAATGCCCTGGTAGTGTTCATGAAAACCATGAATAGGATCTTCAGGCTGTTCTTGGATCTGTTTGCTGAAGTCTTTATCAATGATATTTTGGTATACTTGTAGTCTACCCAAGAGCATGAGAAGCACTTTAAAGTAGTTTTGCAAGGGCTAAGGGATAATCAGTGATGTCTGGAGACGTCTTCGCTGGAGGACATGGTGGTGTCTGGAGGGACTTCCTGAGGAGGAGAACGCCCGAAGTTGAGGTTTCCCAGGGAGTGGTGCCTGAAAAGCCCAAAAGGAAAGGTTAGGAGGTCCCCGGGATGTTTTTTCCGGGGAGGAGCCTCCGACGCCCAAGTTAGTTCACTGAGAGGTGAAGAAAAGAGAGCACTCAGGGGTTTAATGGCCTTGCCTGCTCGTATCCTCCCAACTGACTGACCAACCGTTTGCAAGGGGCTGTTCTTTGGTATTTATAGAAGTGTCCGGCCCGTTCAGATCGTCACACGTGTTCGGTCAGATCTGCTGTGTACCTTTGGACACAGGGGACAAGTAGCTATTTGTAGGCTCCCTCGAGCCTTGGTCCGAGACAGGTTGTGACAAGACTTGGGCGGCGTCGGCGTGTCAGAGCGCCGTTTGAGGTGACATGGTGCGTCTGTGGGCGATGTGTCAGAGGCTCCTTAAATGCTCCTGCTGTACTCCCGATGTCCTTTGGGCGAGGTCGTCCTCTGGGACGAACACCCTTCTTCGGGAGTTATGCTCGCAGTTCGGGGCGCTGCCTAGCTCGCAGTTTCCGCCTTCGGGAAATCCTCTCTTGCTTGCGGTAGCTGATTCTTCTACCCTGAAGGCGGTCCGTTTAATCCTCCGAGGGGGCTGTCTGCACCTTTTGGAGCTCTCTGGGGTACTAGGCTAGATCCCGAGTTCGAGGCACTGCAATTCGCCTAGTCCGAGGTCAGTACTAGTGCCTCTCTCGGATGGTGCCAGGCTTCCCGAGCATGCTCTTGATAGGAGGTACGTTCTAAGAGAGGCGATAGTCCTTTGGCTATCACATGCCCCCCACTAGAAGATGAAGTAGGGACTTTGGCTTTTGTCAGCTTTCGGAGGCTACCCTTCGGGGCTTTATGCATGGTAGCTGCGCCGAAGATACACCTTTTGTCTGTAGACGTAGCACAGACTGTCCCTTGGTGTCTCCGAGGTTGCCTATTGTCTGTAAGCTTTGTAGGTCACTGAAACGTCTCGTCTTGTGCCCAGGCGTGTCAGTCTGGGGCGGCGCGCTATTCGTCAGAAAGCGTGTTCCCTATTTGGCGTGATTGCTGACACGTGGCACGCCGTCATTGGAGAGGGTTACGTCGGTTACAGCGGGCGTGTCTTTTTATGCAAAATGGGTAATTATGGCGACGATTCGCCTTCGCCCAGCACTTATGACGTCGATTCGCCTACCCTTCCTCGGCCTATATATACCCTTAGTCCTTCATAACCCCCTTTTGCTTTTGCTTTTGCTCTCTTCTGTCTCTCAACTGCTGCAGTGTTTTTCCTGCTCTCTCACGGTGGTGCTTCTTGACAGAGTGGTTTTCCGGCCACCATTTCACGACGGCGTCCTCAAATCCAGATTTTGGCAAAACGTTTGGTGGGTTTTAGCTTCCAGTTTCTTCTGTTTTTCCAAATTTTTTCTTCGAAATAGCTTTTTGCCTTTTTCCGAACTCGGTTTTTTGCCAGTCATGCCTATTCCCGAAAGCTGGGAACCCCTTCTTTCTCACCCCTGCTGCACCACTTCTGCAAAACTTAAAAAATGGAAAAAGAAGTTCTTCCTTCCTTCCTACGTCACTACGAGGTTGCCTCGTTCGGACCAATATAGCTTTTCAAACCGTAGTGACGAGGTTACTGTTTTCCGTGCCCAACTGAAGGCCGGACTTCGGTATCCTCCGCCGAAGATGGTTTGCGATTTCTGCGATTTCCATCGCATTGCCGTAAACCAACTTCCGCCGAACTCGTACTGCTATTTCAATGCTTTTCTTTGTATGTGTGGTGTCTTCGGTATAGAGCCACACTTTGTCATTTTTCTGCAGTACTACAAGCTCTTCGTGGTCCCAAAGGGTGGCTTCTATTTCATGCTACCTCGGGGGTCAGGGAGCAAAAAATACAAGTTCACCTTTGCCAACAAAGACAGCTGGCGAGGGTGGCAACAGAAATTCTTTTTTATGAAGAAGGAGGAGGCCTGGTCGCATGTCCCGACGAAGTGGGCTCAGGGAAAGCTCGTGATGGATGTCGTTGACCCGAAGATGCTGTTAACTCCCGAGTTAACACCCATTTTTGCGGACTTTGACAAGCGCATCCGAGCGGTCTCTGACTGGGATTCCGAGGTCCCACCGCGCCCCCTTTACCCCTTTCCAATTAACTGGAAGTTGATGACCGAAGAAGTACTTCGGGAGTTGAAGGTGGTAAAGGAGCACGAAACGGACCTCGAGATGCCGGCTCCTGCCATTGCTGGGAAGGACTCCTGGCTGGTAAAACTTCTTCAGAAGGACATTACTTATGCGGATTTTTTCGAAAGTAAGTCATCTCCTGGTCCCCTTGTTTTAATTTCATCTTGGACTTACGCTGATGTTTTCTCTCTTTTTCAGAGATGGGCGACGATACTGCTGCCTACTACCGATCGCTTTTCGTCGGGCAGGCCGAGAAAGGCGATCAAACAAAGCAAGCTGCCTCCCGAAGATGAAAAGGCGGCTGGCGGGGGGCCTCCGGTGGCCAAACGATCGAAGAAGACCGTGCCCCCTCTTATGCCGGAGATTTCCGAGGAGGTGGGCGAGGAGCCCGAGGTAACCGTTGCTGCGCCTTCGACCGAGGTCGGTGCAGATGTTGGTCCTTCAAGCCCTAATTCGGCGGCTCTTCTGGACGCTTTGGTGGAAGCCCCTTCTGCCGAAGATCGCCGCAAGAGGAAAGGGAAGGAGATTTCTTCTGAGGGGGCCCTGGATTCTGGCGACGATGTTGCCGAAGTGCCACCAGGTTTGATGCCTTAGACACTTAGTTTCTGAATTTTTTGGCAGCTACTTGTGTTTGACAATTTTTCTGCTTTTGTTGTGCAGAGGAGATTCTTCCTCCGGATTGGGTTGCCGAGCATGCCCGGAAGCGGGCCCTTCGGGATGCCCATATCCCGAAGGGGAAGATTCCGAAGGAGCCGTTTTGGTCCTTTACGGAGGACATGGACATGTACTCCGAGGACTGCCCGCTCATGGCCAAGGAGATTGCAAAGGGGGTCCTGACTGAAGCTTCTTTCAGGGCCCTTGCGGGGGCTCATCCGGATGATGACTCCCTCGCTGCGAAGCTTTCCGAGCACGCCGCCCAGGTGTGTTTCTCTCCTTGCCCCTTTTTTGTCTTTGATTTCTTCTAAGCATTTACCTTTCCTTTTTTGCCTTGTCTTATTCTTGGCTCTATTTTTCTGCAGCTGCTGGGATATGCCGGATTCCTCAGAGTTCAGGTGGCAAGGCAGGGGATGTACCGGGCCGCCGCTTCAAAGACTACAGAACAATATCAGACCCAGTGCGCGGACCTGGTTGCTCGAAACACTTAGCTGGCCCAGACTTCGGCGTCAGAGATTGCTGCCCTTCGGGAGGAGTTTGCGAAGGAAAAAGAAGAACTTATAAAGGACTCCTCCCAGAAGATTTCCGACCTCGGCGGAAAAGTGGCAGAGCTGACTTCGGCTAATGAGGCACTTCAAAAGGAGAAGTCAGATTCTGCGGCTCTCCTGGCGAAGGCGGAGGCCGAGAAAACCGCACTTCAAGCCGAGGTCGAATCTTCGAAGAAGGGGAAGGATGAGTCGAGAAAAAAGAAGGTGAAGGCATTAAGGAAAAAGGTTGAAGACCTGGAGAAGGAGCTTAATGATCTTGGTGTCGAGAAGAGGAAATCCGACGAGATGACCAAAGTTGGTTTTCAAGACGGGTTTTGTCTCGTTCGTCATCAAGTTCTTCTGAAGTTTCCAGATCTCGACCTTTCTTTCCTGGAGGCCCTGAATATTCCTGAGGGACCTCGGTGGACTTGGTCCAAGCTCGAGCACTTGAACCTGCCTCAGACTCTTCCGGCGCGGGTGGTGGCGGAAAAGGATGCAGGGGCTAGTGGCTCTCGGGACGCCGAGAATCCCTAATTTATCTCAGGCCCCTTCTGCCTTCTTTTTCTCTTTCCTTGTACTCTTTCTTTCCTTCTTCTTTGTAAGCCGATCTTGTCTGTCAATAAAGACTTTTTTCTTTCCTGTAAGAAATTTTGGCTAAGTCTTTTTTTGTGAGATTGTTCATTCCTTTTTGCCCCGAACGTGTTTGCTCAAGAGACTTCGGAAGATTAGATCGGTTCTCTGTAAGCCTTTGTATTTAGAAATTCTCGCAAGGTTTTACATTTCCTGTTGTCCCGAACATGCTCGCTCGAGGGACTTCAGGAAATCACACCCATGCTTATTCTGGCGACCATCTTCGCGGAATTTTAGTATTTCTTTTGTTCAAGAATCTTTCTTTCAGAAGCCCGTGTAGCTAGAAAATTTTTCTAACTTTGTACAATGTAAACCCTTTCGTCAAGATTCTAAGCATAGAACTTTTTCAAGGCATCTGAATGCCAAGTGTTTTTTAATTCCACGCCTTCGGCGTCACCGAGCTTGTACACCCCTCTTCGTACTTCGGCAAGAACCAGATAAGGTCCCTCCCAATTCGCGTGAAGTACGCCGTGTGACGGCCTCCGGGGTGCGAATTCCGCCTTTCGGAGAACGAGGTCACCCTTTTTTATTCCTTTTGGCCTAGCTCGCAAGTTTATAGCGGCGGCCACTCTTTGCTGGAAAGCTTTCCTTCTTAGTTCCGCTATTTCTCTATGTTCGCCGACGAGGTCGAGCTTGGTTCTTAAGCCGAGGTCATTTCCACTTTCATCAAATACCTGCACTCGTATTGATGGTCGCACTACCTCTATTGGGATCAAGGCCTCCGTACCGAAGACGAGCGAGAAAGGAGTTTCCCCTGTAGCTCTTCGGGGCGTTGTTCGGTAGCTCCATAGCACGCTTTGGAGTTCTCCTGGCCATTTCCCTTTTGCCTCCCCCAGTCTCTTTTTCAGACCATCTTTTATGGTCCTGTTAGATACTTCCACCTGCCCATTGCTTTGGGGGTGAGCTACCGGGGCGAAGTGCATCTTTGTTCCGAGGTTGCTGATAAACTCTTGGAACCCTTTGTCTATGAACTGGGATCCGTTATCAGCCACTAGCACCCTCGGTATACCGAATCTGCATACTATGTTTTTCCATACGAACTTGTGCACTTCTCTTGCCGAGATAGTCGTCAAAGGTTCTGCCTCGACCCATTTAGAGAAATAGTCTACTGCGACTACGCAGAACTTCACGCCCCCAGGCGCTGTCGGGAGCGGCCCGATAAGGTCTATGCCCCAAACTGCGAAGGGCCAGGGATAGTTTGCCGAAGTCACCAGCTCCGAGGGTGTTCTCTGGATTTTTGCATGTCTTTGGCAATTACCACATTTCTGGACCAACCGCCTGGCGTCTTTCCTCAGGGTAGGCCAAAAGTATCCTTGGCGAAGTATCACCGCTGCCAGGGCGTCGGTTCCGATGTGCGAACCACAAGCGCCTTCGTGAACTTCTTGGAGGATTATTTCAATATCCTCTTCGCCAACACACCTCTGTAGCGGATTTGCATATCCCTGCCGATATAGCTCTTCTCCAATCAGAAAGAAACGACCGGAGCGTCTCCGCACTTTTGCTGCTTCATTGGGGTCTTCGGGGAGCGTATTGGTTTCGAGATATGTTCTTATTGGGTCTTTCCAGCTTCTTCCCGAAGTCATTATGCTCAGCACTGTAATGCTCGGCTGGCTTAGCACCTCAGTATATGCTTTTGATTTTGCCAATTCATCTGCCTCAGCGTTATGTCTGCGAGGCACGCTCTCGATTCGCACGGTGTCGAATTCTCGAATAAGCTTCGTTACTAATTCATGGTATTTTGCCAGTGTTGGGTCCTTCGCCCCGTAGTCCCCTGCTGTTTGCCGAACTACTAGCTGGGAATCGCTATGGGCTTTCAAGTTTCTGACACCAATTTTTCTGGCCAGGCGCAAGCCCGCTATGAGGGCTTCATATTCAGCCACATTGTTGGTGACATTGAAGCTGAACTTAATGGCCTTCATTACTTCCAGGCCTTCGGGGCCTCTGATGATCACCCCTGCTCCTTGGTGCTCGGCGCCCGAGGCACCATCAACGTACAAGGCCCATTCTGGCTCATTTTCATCGGGACTTGGGTGGCTGTCCTCGGTAATGGGGACCTCGGCAATGAAATCTGCCAAGGCTTGAGCTTTTATGGCTTTCCGAGGTTCGTAGGTGATGTCGTGTTCGCCAAGCTCTATACACCATTTGGAGAGCCTTCCCGAATGGTCAACCTTCTTCATGACGTCCCGCAGGGGTAGGCTACTTCGGACGATGATGGGGTGAGCCTGAAAATATGGTCGCAGCCTTCTTCCTGCCAGGACCAAGGCATATATAGCTTTCTGTAATAAAGGATACCTGATTTCGGCGCCGTGCAGAGACTTGTTCACATAGTAGACTGGCCACTGCTTCGCCCCTTCTTCTTTCACAAGGACTGAGCTTACTACTTTTTCTGTGACGGCGAGGTACAACACAAGAGGTTCTCTTTCGCTGGGCTATCGTAAAGTGGGCAGGCGAGCCAAGTAGATTTTGAGTTCTTCCCAAGCTTTTTGGCAGTCCTCATTCCAAGGACGATCATCACTCCCGAGGTCATCCTTCCTTTTCGCTGCCTTAGTGAGGACTTTGAAGAATGCTCGACACCGGTCTCCATATCTGGAAATAAATCTGCTGAGGGAGGTTATTCTTCCAGCAAGCCTTTGCACATCTTTTATCATGGCGGGAGTTCGGAATTCCAACAGAGCCTTAATTTTTTCTGGGTTAGCATCAATGCCTCTTTCTGATACCATGTACCCAAGGAACTTTCCCGAAGTTACCCCGAAGGTGCACTTCTCGGGGTTAAGGTGAATTCCGAAGGTTCTGAGCTGGTGAAAAGTCTCCCTTAGGTCTGTGACATGGTCAACAGGCAGCTTGCTTTTGACTATCATGTCATCTACGTAGACTTCCATGTTCCTCCCTATTTGGTCATTAAAGACCTTGCTCATCAACCTCTGGTAGGTGGCTCCTGCGTTTTTGAGCCCGAAGGGCATCCTGGTGTAACAGTACGTCCCCCCCTCGGTGATGAAGGCTGTTTTTTCTTCGTCTTCGGGGTCCATCTTTATTTGATGGTAGCCGCTGAAGGCGTCTAGGAAACTTAGGAGCCCGTATTCGGCAGTTGAATCTACCAGTTGATCTATTGGCGGGAGAGGATATGAATCTTTTGGGCAAGCATCGTTCAGGTTTCTGAAGTCGATGCACATCCGAAGTTTGTTGCTTCCTTCTTTTGTGGCGATCACCACATTGCTTAGCCATTCGGGGTACTTGACCTCCCTGATTACATCTGCCTCCAATAAACGTTGGACTTCGGTTTTGACGAAGTCATTTTTATGGGCTGAGATGCCCCGTTTCTTTTGCCGGACAGGCTTTGCTTCCGGACTTACTTTGAGGCTATGTTGTACTACGCGTGGATTTACCCCCGGCATGTCTTTCGGCGAGTAGGCGAACAGGTCTTTATTCATTACCAGAAAGGATACAAGTTTTTTCTTATCTCCTTCGGACAAGTTTTTCCCTATTCGGGTACTTCGTCCTGGGATAAGTTCCACTTCTTCCATTTCTACCTTGCCAGAATCTTCTTTCTCGCCATTTTTTGACTTTGAAGCCCCTGCTTCTACAGCTTGTGTGGAATTGTTTGCTGGGGCTTTTCGGGCTTTGACGAACACCTTTCTTACTTCACCCTGATCTATGAAGATTTCTGCGTCTCCTTCCTTGGTGGCGAAAGTGACAGTCAAATATCTCACGTCAGGGCGAATGTGCAGATTTCCCTGCGTCTGCCTTCCAAGGATGGCGTTGTATGATGAGGGGACATCCATGACGATGAACCTCGCCATTGTCGAGGCAAACAACTCAGCTGGTCCTTTGACCGAGGTTCCTTTCATCATTAAGGGAAGGTCGATCCATCCGAGGACGGGTAGCTCGGACGGTCCTACTCCGAAGGTTGGTGAAGTGACAGGCCTGAGATCATTGATGGATATGCCTAAGCTCGGCAGCAGTTGTGAAAATAGGACGTCAGCGTTTGATCCGTCGTCAAGTAATACCCTCTTTACATCCCAGTTTCCAATTCTTGCCATGATCAGGAGTGGATCGTCGTGAGGGAAGACGACTGTGGAACCATCTTTTCGGGATAACTTCTTTGCCGGACTTTGATAGGCCATGACAGCTATTTCCCTGGCCTTCCTTTTTGTTTCTGAGGATGGGAGCCCCATCGTGATTGTTTCTATGACTCCTGCAGGGGGTGGAGGGCGCCTCTTCAGACTTCGGTTTCTCCGTCTGTCGGAGTCGTAGTCCTCATCTTCTACCTTTCCTTCCTCCTCTTTCCTACCCATCGGGGAAGGCAACCGTAGGTACCGCCGAAGTTGGCCTTGCTTTATCAGCGATTCAATATACTTCTTCAGCTGGAAGCAATCCTCAGTGTCGTGGCCATGATCGCGATGAAATTGGCAGAACTTCTTCATGTTTTTTCTATTTTCAGCGGTCATGGCCCTTGGCCTCTGAACTTGTGTTCCCTGCCTCTCCAGAGTCATGAGGATGTTGGTCCTCGTGGTGTTCAGGGCTGTGAAGTTCGGGAGTTTTCCTTCCTCGCATCCTCCGGGGTCGGGTTGGCTGGTCGGTCGGATAGCGTGCCTGCTAGCTGGGTCCTTCGCCACGGGTGTGCTCGGGCCTGGCTCCGCCCATTCTTAGCTCTTCGGCCATCATGTGCTGTTCGGCCCGTCGGTAGAATTCACCTAGTGTGTCTGGAGGGTCCTTGGAGAATTCGTAGAAGAGTTGGGAATCCCTCCGAAGACCCTTTGTCATGGCGAGGATGCGTATTTCGGGCCGAAAGTCTGGAACACTTAAAGCCTTTCTGTTGAACCTCTCGACATAGTCGCGTATAGTTTCTCCGCTTCTTTGCGCTATGTTGAACATTTGAACGGGCATCTTCGCCGTCGGGCGACTCCCGATGAATTGTTGGGTGAAGGCTGTTGATAACTCCTGGAACTTCCCGATGATTCCTGGGGCCAAGGAGTTGTACCACGCGGTTGCCGGCCCAGAGAGGGTGACCTCGAAGCACTTGCACAAGGTGGCGTCGTCCGCTCCGTGCATCATCATGCTGCGTCTGTACTTCGTCAGGTGGGCCTGTGGGTCGGTCCGACCATCGTACGTCTCTAGCCGAGGTACCCTGAAGTCGCCTGGCATAGCTGCCTCGACCACAGCTCGGGTGAAAGGAGACTGATCCCCACAAAAAGACTCAGACAGTCTGGCCCAAACTGGCTTGTGAGCCACCTGCGTCTCGACTTGGTCCAGCCTTGCCAATATTTTCTCCATGAGGGCGGCGGTGCTAGGTTCTTCCTCGGGTGGAGGAGATTGACGACGCCTCTTCGGAGAATGGCTTCGTCGTCGGGGAGAGGGTGACCTTGTCTCGGGCAAAGGGCTCCTTCGGCGTCGAATTTTGGGTTGGTTGGGCCCCGTTTGCCCTGGAAGGCGTGCCCCGAGGGGCATATTTTCTGTTGAAGACTCCTCACGTGGGTCTTCACTCCCCGAACTGCGGCGGACTGCTTTGGGGCTCTTTTCCCGAGGGCGTACCGGTGAAGGAGACCTTTGGGTTTGAGCTTGTTGTGGCCATCTTCTGTCTATCTGTTGTGTCATCTCAGCCACAACAGAGCGTTGGAAGTCACGGAGGAAGCTCATGGTTATGACCAGAGGACGTTCTTCCTCGGGCGTGGAAGTCCCTGGAAAAGTTTGCTCAGCAGCCGGTTGGACTTCAGGCGCGGACGGGGACTTCGGGAGTCCTTTGTCCTTAGAACGCCGAGTCTCAACGACGGCAACCTGAGGGTGGGTTCCCACAGACGGCGCCAAATGATGTCCGGAGACGTCTTCGCTGGAGGACATGGTGGTTTCTGGAGGGACTTCCTGAGGAGGAGAACGCCCGGAGTGGAGGTTTCCCAGGGAGTGGTACCTGAAGAGCCCAAAAGGAAAGGTTAGGAGGTCCCCGGGATGTTTTTCCGGGGAGGAGCCTCCGACGCCCAAGTTAGTTTTCTGAGAGGTGAAGGAAAGAGAGCACTCAAGGGTTTAGTGGCCTTGCCTGTTCGTATCCTCTCAACTGACTGACCAACCCTTTGCAAGGGGCTGCTCTTTGGTATTTATAGAAGTGTCTGGCCCGTTCAGATCGTGACACGTGTTCGGTCAGATCTGCTGTGTACCTTTGGACACAGGGGACAAGTAGCTGTTTGTAGGCTCCCTCGAGCCTTGGTCCGAGACAGGTTGTGACAAGGCCTGGGCGGCGTCGGCGTGTCAAAGCGTCGTTTGAGGTGACATGGTGCGTCTGTGGGCGATGTGTCAGAGGCTCCTTAAATGCTCCTGCCGTACTCCCGATGTCCTTTGGGCGAGGTCGTTCTCTGGGACGAACACCCTTCTTCGGGAGTTATGCTCGCAGTTCAGGGCGCTGCCTAGCTCGCGGTTTCCGCCTTCGGGAAATCCTCTCTTGCTTGCGGTAGCTGATTCTTCTACCCCGAAGGCGGTCCGTTCAATCCTCCGAGGGGGCTGTCTGCACCTTTTAGAGCTCTCTGGGGTACTAGGCTAGATCCCGAGTTCGAGGCACTGGAATTCGCCTAGTCCGAGGTCAGTACTAGTGCCTCTCTGGGATGGTGCCAGGCTTCCCAAGCATGCTTTTGATAGGAGGTACGTTCTAGGAGAGGCGATAGTCCTTCGGCTATCAGTGCTTAAGTTAGTCTACTCGGTAATCAAGAAACCAAAGATTGGGCTGTATGAGAGTGACACATTCCATGTCTCGTGCTTAGTCTTCATATCTTGGACAAAGGGACAATGGCATATATCGGTGATGATCATAAAGGTTTAGTCGAATCACCGACAATCTTGTCACTTGGGTAGCAATGATGTGTTGCTAGACACCGTTCATTGCCTATGATCATTGCTAATGTGGCAAGAGCCTATTGGGTCGCACACATAGAGCTATTTGGATCATTAGAGTGCATGGGCTAATTATTTGGGTTATGGTTTCACTTTAATTTTGTGTTAACATTGGGCCCAATAGTCAAGCCATTATTAAGCCTGAAATTAAAGCCTAATTGGATTAGGTCTTTGAAACCCATTAGGCCTAGAAGTTGAGTCTTACTATAAATACAACTTCTAGTGAGAAATTCATAGGTCTCCTTGCCCTAGCCTCCCAAAAAGGACAGCTGCACTCTTCTCTTGCAATTCCTTGGAGGATGCAAACTAGCACTGCGAGCGCAAGAGAAACACATCTGTCGGGACGCGGTGGAAGCGTGGTGATCCCAAGAGGCTCGTGTGGATACCATAGAGAGCTTGAACATGTCAACTATTCAAGTTTTGTGATTCGACTCTACAGTTGAGTGAGAGATCTCAACCGAAAATTAGGTATGAAAATTTTCGAACAACACGGTTTACCCCACTTCACTTGGATCCTGGATGGTTTCAGTTAAATTCCGCTGCACAGTTTGGCTCCCGAAACCCAACAGAGAAGTCAGGTGATTGCTTATGGTTCGAGACTGTTGAGGCCTAATGAGTTGAATTATCCAGTTCACGACCTTGAGCTTACGGCGATAGTATTCACATTTAAGCTTTAAAGTCATTACTTGATGGGGAGATCATTCAAGATTTTAGTGACCATAAGAGTTTGAAATACTTGTTTACACCCATAGTTTGATAGGGCACCATCGGTGGGTCGAGTATATAAAACACTATGATTGTTCAATTGAGTACTGTGTAGGCAAGGAAGTGTAGTAACGAATGCACTAAGCTGAAAGTATACGGGAGTGATCCTATCTAAGGATCAAGCTACAACTTCTTTAGGATGAGTATTGGTAGATTGCTTCTCTACTTTATATGAGTTTTGGCAAAACTAGGAAAGTTCCCTAGTCTATGTTTTGGAGATATAGTCAGCCTAGTTGGTAAAAGTTAGGGATGCTTAGAGTGAAGATCAATTGTTGAAGAAAATTTATTGAGAAGAGAAACTTGGTGATGTAAAGAAGAAATTCTAGTACAAGAATGGGATACTACACTATAGAGATTGACTTTGTTTGCCAAATGTGGAAGGACTTAGGTAGCAAGTTATACAGAAGGCACATAGTAGTAGGTTAAGTGTTCATCCTAGTGTTAGTAAGATGTACCACAATCTGAATATGAATTTTTGGTGGCTAGGACTTAAGAGGGATGTAGCAGGACATGTGGTTAAGTGTTTGAGTTGCCAAATGGTTAAAGTAGAACATCAGAAACCAGCGGCACACTTTAGAGTTTACCTCTTCGAAAGTGGAAATGGGGATTCATTATGATGGACTTCCTAGTGGGGTTACCAAATGCCCAGAGTTAGCATGATCCTTTATGGGTAATGGTCGATAGGTTGACTAAGTCGGCACACTTATACCCATAAGGATTACTTACACCTTCGAGAGGTTGGCCTAGTTGTATGTTAAGGAGATTATGAGGTTGCATGGGGTATCAGATCAAATTATATCTGATAGGGATCATTAGTTTGTATCAAGGTTTTGGAATCCTTTCCAAAAAGCATTAACAAGTAAGGTTAGTCTTAGTACTTCCTTCCATCCTGAGACTGATGCACAATCTAAAAGGGTGATTCAAACTTTAGAGGATATGTTATGTATGTGTGCCATTGACTTCTGAGGTGATTGGAATCAGCAATTACTACTCATTGAGTTTGCTTATAATAACAGTCACTAGACGATTATAGGTATGGCACCATATGAGGCTTTGTATGGTAGGCAATGCATGATGCCCTATTGCTGGGTAGACCCTTCAGATAGGATAGTTGTCACTCTCGAGATTATAGCTGACACCATAGCTAAGATTAAGTTGATCCATAAATGGATTAGAGCAACTAAGGACCAACAGACTAAGTATGTGAATTTGAGGAGATGGGAATTAAGTTTTGAAGCTAGGGACAAGGCACTTTTCAAAGTGTTTCCCATGAAAGGAGTTACCCGGTTTGGACAAAGGGGTAAGTTGGCCCCTAGGTACATTGGACCCAATGAAGCTTTGGAGAAAATAAGGAAGTTTGCTTATCTGTTGCCATTAAAGCCCAACTTGTCCAAAGTGCATAACGTGTTTCATGTTAGTCTTTTAAGAAAATGCATAATGGATCCAGGACAAGTAGTCAACCCTTCAGTGATTCCTAGCCATGAGGACTTTACCTACGAAGAGAAGCCTATTCAGATACTTGATAGACAATTTAAGAGACTATAAACCAAGTGGACTCTTACAGCTAAGATCCTTTGGTCAAACCATATTGAAGAAGAAGCTATTTGGGAGACGGAGCAAGATATGCTGAAAAGGTATCCTAGTGTTTTTCCTTAGTTGTAGTGGAATTTGGGGGACCACATTCCAGGAGGAAGGGAGAATGTTATGATTTTCCTAGCTAGAGGCTCATTCGAGGAAGGTAAGTATTTAAAACCAACTTCAAAACCTTATTTCAAGTGCACATAGCAAGAATTAGTATGTTAAGCAAAGTTCACTAAGTTCTAAGGAGGCTAAGGCACCAAACAGAGTTCAGGGGTAAAATGGTAATTTTGAATCCTGAAATGCTACGCTGAGTTTCGAGGGTTAAAAAATGAGTTTATTAAAACCTAAATTTTTCTTTAAACCCAAACTTAACTCAAATAAGCAAGATTTTACCAACGTTTGACTGGTTACTAGTTAAGGAATGGGGCTTTTTGTAACTTTGCATCAACTTTGGTGGCTTGGGTTTAAAAGAGTATAAAACTTGTTAAAGTAGGGGAGGCTACCATTTTTTCTGCTTAAACCCGAAATCAACCTCACCTCCACCATTTCATGAAGAATTCAAGTTCAAAACCAATATTTTTTTATGAAAATTAAAGCCACCAAGGGTATACATGCTATAAGAAGCTTGTTTTAAGTGGAATTTCATGCTTTTGGACGTTGGAATCACATTTCCAGCTATCCCCTATTTCTTATGTGAGGTAACTTGTGTTTCATTGGTGAATTCTTGTTTATTAGATGATTAGGAGCTTGGGTTTTGGTTAGATGTTTGTAATTTGGTGTTTTATGCCTTTCTTTGCTTGGAACTTAGGTATAACCTTGTGGAACTTTGGTTCTGTTCAAGAGTTGCTTGATTCCTAATTCTAAGTTAAAGTTAAGGAAAGGAAGTTATGGTTTCAAGCTTGATTAAAGCTATTGGAGTGTTGTTGCTTGATGAATTCAAGTAGTGTTGGCAATAGCATTAGTTAATGGGCAAAGTAGATCATGGTGGACTATGTATTTTATGGAGCTTGGAATGATCTTTTAATACATCATAACTATGCTTGTGATAGTTGGCTGTGGTCTTCACAACGTGTTTTATAGGTATGTGAAATTGGGAAGTGTTAGTGTTGTGCCCTAAAGGCCAATCATAAGATGATTGTATTTTTGCACATTGAGTCATGATATTTTATTAAGGCATTAATCTAGCAATTATGTTTGTTGTTTTGTTTCTGCGTAACTTAACAAACATAATTATAACCCTAGAATAATGATATTCTCAAACGTCCCTAGTCTAGTATTATTGTGGAGCGGGTTACAATAATACATAACGACTAGCATATGTGGAGACTAATATGAGATATGTAGTCTGCATATGGGTACAAGTTGGAGAACTTGTGTACTGGACCGACCCACCATGAGAACACTACATGGATTGTTATATGAGTGTCATAAGTGATTCTTATAGTGATCAAGGTATATGTAGTCCTTCGACCTAAGATCATCAAGGTTCCTTACATGTGAGTCACATACTTTGATACTTTCCTTTGTTGCTCGTAACTGAGTGAAACTTGAAGGATGGTCATTGGGTATGTCACATATCATGTGGAGGGATTTGTATGATCAATATGGGATTTTTTCCCTCCTATGTAATGGGAGTGATCTCGTCTTCGGGCCCCTTGATAGAGTAAAACTTAAAAAAATGCGTGGCCATGCTCGGATGAGTTGGTATACGATATCAATGTCATCAGTTTAAGTTGGTCTAACTCGGTAATCAAGAAACCAAAGATTGGGCTATACGAGAGTGACACATTCCATGTCTCGTGCTTAGTCTTGATATCTTGGACAAAGGGACAATGGTCATATATCGGTTATGATTATAAAGGTTTACTCGAATCATCGACAATCTTGTATGTGACTTGGGTAGCAATGATGTGTTGCTAGACACGCGCTCATTGCTTGTGATCATAAATGTGATTTATGATCATTGCCAACGTGGGTAAGAGCCTTATCAGGTCGCATGCATAGAGCTATTTTGGATCATTAGAGTGCGTGGGCTAATAATTTGGGTTTTGGTTTCACAATAATTTTGTATTAATAATGGGCCCAATAGTTGAGCCATTATTAAGCCCGAAATTAAATCCTTATTACATTGTATTAGCGCTTTGAAACCCATTAGGCCTAGAAGTTGAGTCTCACTATAGAATACAACTTCCTAGTGAGAAAATTCCACGCAGGTCCTCGCGACGCTCCCTTTCCACTATCCTTCCAAAAGGATGAAATCAGAGGAGTTCTGAAACCAGCCACAGTTTTTTCTTGTCTATTCCATTGAAGGCACTCAACCTAGCATTGCGAGCGCAAGAGAAACACATCTCCTGCCTGGACGCAATGGAAGTGTTGTGATCCTGAGAGGCTTGTGTGGATACCATAGAAAGGTTAAACATGTCAACTGTTCAAGTTTTGTGATTCGACTCTACAGTTGAGTGAGAGATCTCAACCGAAAATTAGGTATGAAAATTTTCGAACACCCGGTTTACCCCATTTCACTTGGATCTTGTAGGGCTTCGGTTAAATTCCGCTGCGCTGTTTGGCTCCCGAAACCCATCAGGAAGGCCATCCAAGCATGTTTGGTATGTTTGGTAAGCCTTCCAAAGTTGTAGCAGCAAAACTTGAAAATTCTGGGCATCACAGGGACTGGTGATGCATGGCTAGTACCCATGATGCATTGCCAACACCACGAAAGTTTCCAAGGGGTTAATAACTGTGGTAACGCATCGCCACAGTTATGTTGGCCAAAAATTTCCAATTTGCTAATGGTTAGAGGGGAGGCCCAAAGGGGTGCTTAGGGTACCTAGGGGTTATAGTATTCCGGGGGTACTCCAACACTTCCAAAACTCCTCCGAGACCTAGGAGTTTTCTTGTGTATTATGGAAACTTTTACCATAAACAAGAAA